>PVKB01007068.1:0-44502 GCA_004027205.1 Ctenodactylus gundi
ATGTTCTCAAGTTTCTTCCATTTGCCTGTGAAAACCTCCACGCTGTTGGACCTTACAGATGTGTAGTATTCCATTGTGTATAAATACCACAGTTTGTGTATCCACTGGTCTGTTGATGGGTATTTTGGTGACTTCCATGTTCTAGCTATTGTTGTGCTGCTGTGAACATGGGTATACATATATCTCTGTTGTATGTTGTTTTGGCCTCCTTTTACTTTTTATTTATTTTTTTATCTTAGTAGAGAACCTGTACCTAGATTCTAATAGTAAATCATTATGCTTTGTAAAAAAAAAAATCCACTCAAAAGAGAATTAGTTGAAGATAAATATCATTGTAAAAATTATGTTTTTCTATTTCCAATGTAAGGCAGAGTATATTTACAGAGCTATGAATACAGTTTTTCTGAAAATGATCCTTTGAAATATTTTGTAAAAGTAAATTCTTTGTAAAACTTAAAATAATCTTAAATTGGTGACAGTCAATCTTTTTTATATAAAAGTCTCATTGATGTTTTCTTTTTGTATGTATGTGAATGTACTGCTCAATACCAAAAGAAACGGGCTATTACTCTTGGTGATTTTTTTTTACATGTGTTCATTTAGAAAACATTTGAGAATATTATATAGATTGTTTAAATTCCAACAAAGATTTTTATTTTCAGCTTTAAAGTTTCTATATAATTAAAAAAATAAGTACAATCTATTCAAATATTCAAAATATAAATACTTTTGATTTCTATTCTTTCTTTCTTTATTTACTTACTTATTTTGAGATATAGTCTCACTGTGTAGCCCAGCCTGGTTCTGAACTCACTGTGTACTCAGGCTAGCCTTGGACTCATGACAATCCTCCCACCTCAGCCTCTCGATTGCTGTATTACAGGCATGCAGCACCATGCTAGGTTTTGATTTCCAGTGTTTAAAGATCAAGTTAAAATTGGCACTCTGTCATTATCTTTGTCTTTTGTTACCACAAAACAGTAAAGCAACAGCAAGTAGAGGACTGTCTCATGTTTTGTTTGAAGACAGAGATGCATGAGTACTAAATATAATAGACTTTCATTTCATTTTTCACTTTCTGGTGAAGACCTTTCCATTAGCCATATCTTTGGTGAGTCCACCTTGTTTAAATCAACATAAAAGTGAAATTCTTCAAGTACTTCTTCATCGCTCTTGGTCATAAATAAACTCATTAGCAAGATGGTAAGGCGGGTGTTGAAGAAGCCACGTGTCCAGGCCCACGATCGGTGTGGGGTGGATGGCTAGGAATTTGTGGACATTTCCCATCACGGTTACTATTATTAATCAACTTTACCAGTGTGAGCCCACAACGTGGCATAAAGTGCAGGAGCTGACGTTTACTTCGTTTCTTGGTTTCAGAGATTTTAGTCCTTGGTCATCTGTCTATATCTAAGGCAGAAACACGGCAGAAAGGTACAAAGAAGGGACACTGGTCATATCTTGGCTTCCAGGAAGCAAGGACCAGGGAAGAATCCAAGAGAGAAGAGACATGAGTAGCAGTACATAATCTTCAAAGGCACACACCCTCGAGAGGGTCCTCAAATAGCCCACCCAGCTATGAACTCATTGCCCATTCATTAGGGGAATATTTCCCCACAATCAAGTCTTCTATAATTCCAGTGTCTTAACATGTTAAATCTTTTGGGCATCATTTTTTACTTTTTAAATCTAGTCACTGAGTAGGACGTTCTGGCTTTTGGTAACTCTGATAAGAGCTAAAATTTTCAAATAGTTGAAGTAGGAAGCTCCACTTGGCTGCAGTCCAGGAAATAAAGGGATAATGTACACTTTCATTTTACATAAATTACACTAACAGGGCAGATTTGATCTAAAACATGTAGGAAACAGGAGAAAACAAATGAAAATATAAAAAAGAGAGCCGAAATTCTGGAAAGTGACCAAAACTTCAAAACTTAGCATTGGCTAGCATAAAATGCAACTAATTTGAAGATTTCCCTATCATTTATTAAAATAAATCAGCAGTCATTTGCAATGAGCTCTAGAGTTTTCTAAGTACATTTGACCTTATTTTATAACAAATAACAAGACCCATTAAGACAATAGAAGCAATTGGAGAAGTGAATTGTTACAAATTCTAAAATTAAATGACTTGCCAGAACATTGCTAAAAGGCCTTCAGGTATTAGAAGACACATTTTAAGAATCCTGTTAATCACATCTATGGAAGATAACTAGACAAAATCCTGCAACAAACTCTATCTGCTCATAACTCTATGGTGTTATAAATTTAGTAATGAGGCTTCCAAATTTTAGAAGCTACATTTAATTGACCTTTCTTTTTTCTCAAATCCTTTCCAAATTACCCCTGGGACATGTTACTGCTTTCTGACGAGAAAGGACAAGAAGCTTTGGTTTCTTTTAGCTGTGTATTTAAGGTCTACCTGTACAAGGTGGCAAGGGTATGCTCCTTTTTTTAATGTCACTTTAGAGGTGGCATGAGAGAGCATACAAAGACTTTAAGAATTAACTCCACGGCTTCTCAAATGCTTTCCAGCCTGCTTCATGCTGTTCTTAAAGCAATGAGCCTTTCCAAGCTTATGTGGAGACACGCCAGACTTCTGGGATTCAAAATGGTTTGATGACTTTTCTGTCACTTGAGCTGCCCTGACATTTAAAAAAAAAATCACAAGTCCTTTTAGATATAAATTTAAGGTCATTAAGTAAATCTCAATATAGTTTAAAAAATTAAATATAGCCTCATGATAGCACCTCCCAAAATTTTATCATCTCAAGGACACTTTTCAGTAAGTTCACTAAGGCTATTCAAATTTTATTTATTGGAAGAGAGATTTTTACCACGTAACTGTATAATATATTTTCTCTATCAGATATTTTTTAAAAATATATTAAATCTAAAATCTTATGGTATATTTAAATAGATACTTTAGTTGAAGTAGAAAAGAATTATTTTAAACTACAGTTATAGATATTACTGAAATGTTTAAAATCAAGGTCAGAATCATACCTCTGATGAAGATCCAAGATCCCTTGTTTTGGAAGTCCAAATTAATGCTGGTTTGGCCGCATTTTAGAGAAAGTACTGAGAGTAATATTGCTACTAGGGCATCTTTAACGTATCAGCAGGTATCTGTTATGTGGAATCTCTGGACTTCTCCTGAAATCAGAGGATCCTCTGCACCTTTTCATACATTCACATTCAGCTTTCTTTGAGGCAAACATCAATGATGTTTAAGATTAGTTTTTCCTTTACAATGCTCTAAATATTGCTTTTATTTTAATTTTTATTCTTGTGATTAAAAAACAGGCAATGAGATCTGGGGCAGAGGGGTAGCGCCAATAAATTACTGAGGAGTCTAAATTTTCCTAAGGTTCCCATAAAATTAGAACAGATAAACTAAATTTGGGATTTCACTGTAACTACCTAGCATGTTCCATCTGAATACGTACCATTTAAACAGAAGATTAAAAAAACAGGTAAGATTTAATAATCTCTCACCCTAAGAAATTTGCCATTACAAAAACCTGCTTATGTACTGAGATACCATTGCAACATGGTCAGGGTTGAGTCACTTGAAGATAATTTCCCTGACTGAATAATGATGAAAATAATCATGCCATTAAAGCTAAAGCTGTGTAGGAACTGATGGAACTTGTGATACAGATTACAGACAAGGCTGTGGAAATATTTGACACTCACTCTCAGACTCAGAAAAACTGAATTAAATCAGTTGCTTTCTTTGATTTTAACGCTCATGCTATTGTGGAAAAAAATAGCTCCAGTAGAGTTTTTGAATGAGTTCTTGCAAAACTTAAATTTGGTAATTCTCAAATTTTATTTGAAAAAACAATTAATTTTAGCCATACAAGTCCACATCTTCCCTTTCAAACTATACCACATTTGCACATAACCCATTGTTGCCACCTCCTTACAGAAGTATTGTTATACTTTAAATCTAAAATGTCCCCCCAAAGAATCATGTCTGTAAAGGGATTGGCTCATGGGAGTACTCTTCCTGTCAGTGTAGTACTCTATTAGTGATTTCATTTGCTGTTGGCAGGTGGTGTCTATTGCAGTAGGAAAGCTGGGGCATTGAGCTTGTGACATCCAAAGGGAGATCTCTGTCCTTTACTGCTCCTTCTCTCTGCTTTCCCACCACCACGAGGGGACAGCTCTACTGCATGCCAGTCCTTTCTGCCCTTGCTGTTTCGACCTTGGGGTAGCTGACTATATGTAGATGGATACCTCTGAAACTTTGTCCTGACATGCACCTTTGTTCCTCTAAGTGTATGTCTCAGATACTGTCCAGACAAGAAAGTGGTTAAGACAAATACTAGCTTTACAATACACTTCTCTAATTTTTTGCCATTTTCTACAGTAGGAAACCAATTGATGTCATGTGAATTTTTTTTACTACAATAAAAAAGAAACAGAGAAGTTGTATATTATAAGGCAGTTTGCCCTTGAAATAAACATAAATGTGTCTTTCAATCTTTCTCTTAAATTGCTAATTTATATAACTTGTAATTTTAAAGCCTTTCTATTTTTAAACATGTGTTTCAATTAGTTTAGATTTGCAAAATGTTTATGCTAAGCATATACAGCAAAGGCTTTTATATTACAAAAACCATATAATTATATTTTTGAAACATGAGAAATGAATTAGTGGCTGCATTATAAGTGGTGAGGTATTTTCTTGTTTGTTCTAATTTCACTGAATAGCTACAGTAGGCTTCCTTGGCACAACTTAGAATAGCTCATTTGGCTCTGAATGCAAAAACTTTAGTTAGCAAAGAGAGACCAGTACTGTACTAAGAAAATAAAATCATGTCTTAAAGATCCTGATGATAACTATTAATATAAAGAATGTCAAAGTGAGACGATAAGTATGGCTCAAAGCTGTGAAAGGCCTGAGAAATATTTGCATAAATAAAAATTTGTATTTTGCTGAAAACCAAAAGCCTCAAAACTACAACCAATGTTTGGGGTTACTAGCTTAAAGTATTTGACTGCATCACAAAGCTATCAGAAGTAAAGGGAGCAGCAGACGAGTAGGAATGTAATATCAGTGAAAGTGAATATGGCGATCTCTACCTTGTTTTTTTTTTTTTTTTTTTTTTTGGCTTCATGTCGGGGAGCTACACCTGGAAACTACATTGACATACTAGAATGTACATACAGGGAAAGTGACATCACAGGGAAGGTAATGAGAAAGTTGAGGAAACAAAATCGGACATATGAACTGGAAGAAGTGGAATGTTATATTAAAAAAAAAAACAATTTGTGATAACCAAAATCTTAGGGTATAAACATTAGAGATTTCTATTGTGAAAAATAGAGGAGTAAATCTTACACAAGAGGATGCCCTTAAGAATTTCATTAACATTGCATAAAGAATATTCTAGAAATTAATCAGCCCTATATCTGGAATGAAAAGACCCATTCTGCAACTAGTGAGAGTTCAATGTGCATAAGGGGTTAAGTGTTCAGATCAAATGACTGTTTGTAGAAGAAATGATTCAGATATTTGCTTAAAGTAGATGAACTTAAATGTCCTTCCTTACACTGAAGTTTTCTGACTATGTAAAAACTTTTTATAAATATGTCTTGCCATCTGGAATGGCTGCCATCCTCATGTTTAATTGGTACAGCCAATCAAAATCTGAGGTCTCTTTTCAGATGGAAATGTTTTTAGTTAATTGAATTTCTTATTTTAACAGAACAGATTCC
The DNA here is from genome assembly GCA_004027205.1 of Ctenodactylus gundi. Lineage (NCBI taxonomy): Eukaryota > Metazoa > Chordata > Mammalia > Rodentia > Ctenodactylidae > Ctenodactylus > Ctenodactylus gundi. The sequence goes on from PVKB01007068.1 coordinate 5,731, forward strand.
TTTAGTCCTCATGATTGCAATGAACCTTCTGTGATGTTTCTTCTGTTTGAAAAGCTCAGTGATTTCAAAATGTTTGATCTGGTTAACACAGTAATCATCTATTGTAAAAAGTATAGAGTTAAGTTTATTGTTATCCGTGTTTTTAGAGCCTATTATATGTAAAATAGAGAAAATAAATATTCTTACAGTAAGATTCTGTCTGAATATAAATAAAGTAAATGTTCTTTGAAAAGAGAGCTGTGTTTTCAGGGATTGAGGAGTTTTTATAAGAGAAAAATAAGAATATATTGCCTAATTGGAAAATCAAAATCTTCATGAGGGAGATGGAAACAGTGATATTTAAGACAGTTATGAAAGATGGTAATTATCAGAGTTTTCAAGGAGAGATTTTAATCTAAGTTTCGAGAACCCTTGGAAGAAATGAAAAGAAGGAAGGATGTAGAGCTTATACTAAATTATGAGTTCAGTAAACTAAGAAATAATTCTCAAGATACCATTGGAGGATCTAGGATATGTCTTTGTTATGCCTTAGACTTTATTGCTTAATTCCATAGGCACCATGGCATTACTAAGGGCTTTTAATAAGTGGGCCTTAGAATCACCTTTAAGAAGATTAACTTAAATTATGAGGCAGGGATTAAACAAGTGAAAAAACTTCATACTAAACTAATATTAAAATCACCTAGTATTATGTTGAGGATAAAATGATATTTGTTCACAGGACTTGTTTGGAATTCCTTGAATAATTTTTGGTTTCAATCCAGCTGGAAAAGCTCTTGTAGCCATTTTGACCTCCAAAAGTGTAGACATAGATTTTAAGGAAGGATATGCAAGTACTCTTTTAACAAATGCCACCTGCTTGGAGGCAATATTTAAAACCATAAAATGATCGTTCCTCTTGGTGATGCTTCATGTACTAGAGTAAACAGCCCCAAGTCTGGATGGATCTTGAGAAAGAAATTTATTAAATATCTGAAGGCCTTATTTCTGTGAAAAATGACTGCCACAGCAAGCAGTGAATGAGGTCTCATAAATTCATTGTTTAATGTAGTTAATATCAAGTGCTGAAAGGGTTTTCATTTTGTTCATAATGCTCCAACAGTGTGTTTAACTGCTGTATTTGATGGGTCCTGTTGCTGTATCTCCGCCATGGGCCCACCAGGAAATCATTCTCTTCATTATCCATCAATGCATTTATACTTGTAAAAGTGAGCTAAAAGGCGAGCAGAGCCATCAGGCTTGGGGTAAATAAGAAATGACTATGCACTCTTAAACCTCAGAGTTCCATTGATTGTTCATAGAACTTTAAAAACAAGTATGACAACATATTTTAGGGCATAATCTCAGTACATGGATTAAGGACACTAACTGTTTATGTAGCTTCCTTATTATTTTAATGCAATCCTTGGAAACTGTCTTTTCTAAATCATGAAGAAAGGTTTTTGGACATCTTCAAGTTAATAAAATGAAATTGCATGCATGCCTTTTCTTCCATCATACACATTATTAGAAAGTGGAGTCATCATCAAGTAGAACTTATTAAAAGCTCACATGCACTAAGTGCTTTCATTTTAAATTCAAGTGAGGATTCTCTTATGTATTTTATATGCATAGTTTGGCAATGTGTCATTATTGAGTTTTTATGACAAGTCTTGCAGTCTAATGTATTTCCTGAAATACTTGCTTCTCATTGCTGCATGTTCATTGTAGCAGAGAAATATATAGATTCTTCCATTGCAGTTACCTGCTGGCTTCCTACTTTTTTTCTATTTTAAAATAATTTTTAAAAAGTATTTTCAGTGAATGATAAGCTGATGTGTTCTGTTATTTGTTAATCAAAATGATACTCGTGGATCTTACTTTGAGGGCGCCCAATTTCACGCGGAAGCTATTTAAAATTTCACTCCTCCAAAGCCTATAGCAGAGCTCCTGAGTGGGAAACTGGATGTGAACTTGGCCTCTGGTAATCGTGGTCTGTGAAGGCTGAGAACATCACTCCATGAGGCTTGAGCACTTGGTTTTCACTGTATACTAATGTGAAAAAATAGTTTAGTGAGGTTGCTAAGAAAAGGTTAGTTGGAGTCTCCTCACTTCTCTGTGAATATAAAATACAATCCTACCACTCTGAACTTGAGCATTTTTGTCCATGAGCTTGCTGAATGGCTAAGGTGAAAGTTTTTATACCAATTAATTATTCCTGAAGTGATAGCTCTGAGTGTATGGCTAGCATTTTTCATTCTTAATATCCACTGATGCTTTCACCTTTGCAAGGTAATTTTTAAAAGTAGTGTCATCCGTTAAGGGAAAGCAGCACTAATTTATCGTAAATGAGTGGAGACAGTGTGGCATCCGGAGAGAGGACAGGATGAATGGCGAGAAAAAAAAAAAAACGCTTTATAGTCTAGGCTCTATTTTACATTAGATATGTGCTTTCAGGCAAATCACTTACGAATGTTAGTATTTTCGTATCTGTTTCTTTGCATGACACAGAGGGAGTTGACATTAATTAGATTGCATTGAATGTTTTCAATTATAAAATTTTAAGTGTAGTGCAATAAATTTTTAATCACAGTTGATTATAAGTATGGACTGAAATTTTGATGTTAATGTGGCTTCATAGGTGTAAATGATGAAAGAATTAAAGATACGAGTTTTACATTGATACTTGTGTATTAGGCTCTCAGGAAAATCCACAGACGTGTATCTTAATTATATAATTATTTTGTTGTATAATAATCACATTGTATAATCATATGGTATTACATTATGTAATTGTATAAATATTGCATTTTACATGTTATATTTTATATATGGACTTATTAAGACAGATCTCAGAGCCCAAAGAGAGAGTCCAAAATGACCACGTGCCCCTGTGAGAGCTAGCGGGTTCAATAGCCAGTTAGATATGGAAACAGAAGAATGTCAATCTGAGATAAAAGGTTTGAACATTCATGCCAGGTTGTGCTGGGACTTGATGTCTAAAGATGATAGCGAAAACCTGACGACTGGAGTGAATCTATCTCCGTTGTGACCCTGCACTGAGAATCAGTGCTGGTGAACGCTGCACCTTTCCCATAGGAGGAAGCAATAGTAATCTTTCTTCTTTTTTATTTGTTTGAGCTGCCGGTCTGTTGGTTGGGCCACCGCATCCGAGTTTGGTCTTCTGTCACAGTTGGCCTATAAATCAGTCACTCACACTGGAAGCTTTGCCCTACAGGTTAGCTTGGAAATCCTGAATCCTTTTAATTGACACAACAGTTTGAATGGCCACAATATAACTAGAGATAAATTCATTCTTTTTCAATTTATGAAAAAAATGCTTGATACAAGCTAACTTTAATTTTGTACCTAATATCTCCCCTGGGCTGTTGTGCAAATACCCATTGTATTCCTGTTATATTCCTACTATTCCTCAAGAAGAGGTCAATAGTAATTAACTATTATTTTCAATTTATATAACTAACAGCAAAATAATTAAAAGACAATTATTGACAGTGCTTGGAGAATGTTGCACTTGGACTCCAGTAAAATATTTTCATAATTAAGTAGTATCAAATACATCTCTACTAGATGTCTTAACTGAGTATATTAATTGGATGTATTTTTAGTGCTCATTGCAGCATTTGCTGAATAATTGACATAATTTGGTATTTAGGATTATTAATTAATATTGGTAGTTATGTGGCTGGATAACTTAGGTTTTTGTGAATGCTAAAGGAAGTAAAATGTATACACACATGGTTTGAGGTACTAGCTTGTCAATAAAATTACCTATGAAGATTTAGAAAATACCTGTGTGCAAACCTTACCTCCAGAGTTTTATAATAAATGTGTTTGAGGCAATTCTCAGATACTAGGATTTAAAAAAACAACTGCATTATGCAAGTAGGATTGAGTATCTCTGGTGCAGATAGGCTCTTGAATTCATTGCTGGCAAATGCTATAAATGAATAGAATATATTGACAGATTTCTTAAACAGATGAAATTCAAACCCTGTCAACAACTTATTTGTGAGTACACTTATTATGCATAAGCATGATCTGACATCAAATCAAAGGAAATACATGGTAAAATCCAAAAAAAGCATATTTGAAGTGAAAGATGTCTAAAAAACAGCAGACGAAGTCATCTGAGGATAATCTTTACAAAACAACCCTTCGCTTTCTGAAGTATTGTGCTATGTGATCTTCCTGTTGAGCCACGTGGTGCTGTAGCTCCTCGTTTCTGTACAAATATTTTATAACATCTTAAATCTTGACAAATTTAGAATAAAATGATTATGTTAAGGTATTTCATCACTATGAAGTTTGATTTGAGTTGCATTTTTTAAATATAGAAACTGACTGCCGAGAATTAAGCAGTTCTCCAAAAATCCGTCATTCGTGACTTGGGTTTTTGTTTATCACTAGCATGGGCTGCTATATTCTGCTATATTGCCTATAATTCAGTGTTCACATGAGGGCAGGTTGCAATTGTTTGTTAAAAAAAAATGCAAGCCCAGAAACACATCATAATTTGATCATAAAAAAGTGGGATAGGACAACTGTTATAGGACAAGCTACTTCATTGCCGCCTTCTACTATAAACATTGAATCACCTCTGCTAATTCGTTGCTCATTCATTTTTTGAAACACTAATGTTTAGCAGAAGTCATCAGGATATTTTATTTTATCGTAGGAGACATTACTTATTTTTCCCTAAATGATTGAAATTTCTTTAGTTTTTTTCCCCAAATTATTTTTATTAGCATGTATTTGCAGTGCATAATAGTTATTTAAATTTGAAACATTGATGCCCACACATATCACATAATTAATCACTATCCTTCCTTCTCTTTATTTTTGTATCTTCATCCCTCCACACTTTCTACACCTATTCATTTCCACAGATACATCCCTCCACTTCCCATTCTCTGTATTTAGCTCTTTTACTGATTTAAATTTTGGGTTTCTCATGGTAGGGAAGCCATGCAATATTTACTCTTCTATCTAATTCATTTTACTATGCTGACTTGTCTCAAGATGCAACTCAAATTCATCTTCTTTATGACAGAGTAGTACTCCATTGTGCACATATATGACATTGTCTTTATCCATTGATTTGTTGATGGTCATATCATATCAGCTACATATATGATTTAGTTATTATGAGTCATGTGGCTAAAGGCATGAGTATGCATGTATCTCTGTAATGCTTTTAAATCTTTTGGAAAGAAACAAGAAATATAGCTGGGTCAAATACAATATTCATTTTCAGTTTTTTGGAAATCTTCAAATGATTTCCATAATGATTGTATCAGTTATGAACATAGCTACAAAAATCTACTATAAGATACTTGTGAACACAATGAGATAAATTATTAACAAGTTCATATACTATGAACAATATAGCTTTACCTCAGGGACGTAAAGCTGTTTCCACATTGGTAAATTAATTAATGTAATATGCCATATTAACAAAAGCAAGGACAAATACCACGCAGCCATCGGTATAGACACAGAAACAGGCTTTGAAAAAAATCTAGCATGCATTTGTAATAAAGACTCTGATAGAAGTTTTTATCAGAAAAGCTTCAGGATGGTAAAAGCTATTTGTGACAAACTTACTGACATTATATTTCATGGGGGAAAATGAAAAGTAGTCTTCCTTAAGTTAGGAAAAGGCAAAGGTGTCCACTAACATCTCTTTGGTTCTGTTTAAATAATTAATTTATTTATTGAGACATGGTCTCTCTTTGTCACCCAGGCTCATCCTAAACTCACTGTGTAGCCCAGGATGGCCTCGGACTCACAATCCTCCTGCGTCAGACTCCCAAGTGCTGGGATTATAGCATGTGCTACCACTCCAAAATTTACATGGTGCTGGGGAATCGAACTCTGGGCCTTGAGCTTTAACTGCTGTGCCATTCCTCCAGCATTTCTCCTATTCATTTTAGTACTAGAAACCATAGACTGAACAGTCACTTAAGAGAGTTAAATAAAGAAATTGATATTGAAAAAAGGGAAGTCAAACTATACTTCTTTACAGATGACATGATCGTTTGTATAGAGGACTCCAAAACCTCAACCAAAAAGACTAAACATTAATTAACAAATTCAACCAAGTTGCAGGATACAAAATGAGCACACACAAATTAGTAGCATTCCTATACACTAATAATAAAATCACAAAGAAAAAGATGAAACAAACAATCCCATTCTTAATCTATTACTCACAGATCAACCTAACCAAGGAAGTGGACTTCCAATATTCTTAGTCATACTTTTCTTACAGGATTTTCTCCAAAAGCAGTTATTAAATATTTTTAAAGTTTTCTCAATCTTGACCTGTTTGAAAAATATTAATTTTATTGTACTTGCAACTGAACCAAGAGGATCTACCTAGCTACTTAGTTACATCTTTAACTGTCTCTCTACCTCTGCTTTTGGTATTATTGGATAGCATGATGTGAATGCCAAAAGAAGTCAATGAGATGTCCCATCCTGTCAGAACACAGGGATGAAATTTGTGGGCCAATATGCTGTATTTAAGGCACGCATCCTTAGACAATATTGAATGGTATTTTTGTGCATGCTTTCCTTTTTATTGTTCTCATTCACAAAATCAGCTTGCATGGGAACTCTGGGATGAGTCATATTAGAATATAATTTTTGTGGAATAGCATACCAACTTGTTCAGGTATGCCAACTAAAATTTACTATAAATTTGGCTGACAAAGAAAAAACTGGTTAATATTTTAAAGGTGAATCTTTCTAGTTTTAGATAACACAAATAATTAGAGGAGATATGACTGTATATATGCACATGTGTGCAAGTTTATGTGAAAGTATACATAATCCCTGGCTTGGTGGCAAATGCATGTTATTGCAACTAGTTAGGAACTAAAGAAAAAAAAATCAATATTTGAGATTAGCCTGGAAGAATTAGAGAGAAACTGTTTCATAAATAAATAAGTAGATAAATAGATTAATAAGTACATAAACATGGCTGTAAATATGGCTTTTAGAGCTCCTTTATGACAATCTCCATGACCAAAAAGTATGCATATGTTTTTTTATACACAAACATGTGTGTGTATGGTATATTTACAGTTGCATATTCTGAACTGATTTGGTCATCTTATGGATATATCCAAATGTGCTGGATTCCTTTTAACATTATTTAAAAATAATGAAATTCTTTGATTCTGTATACTATATTGGAATGTTATTCCATTGTTCTTGTGTTAATATTAGTAACTGACTTTTTACTTGATTAACATACTAAGATAAGCAGCAATAATTTTGTTTAAGAACAACTGTGTGTATATATATATAGAAAGTCTTAATATTTCACCTTCAAAAAGAGAGTAAGGATAAGTAGGTCAAGGGTATAAAGAACAACTAGTTTTTACCTGTGAATATGTTTATTCATTGATTAAAGAATAATAAACTCCTGGAACTAGACAAGTAAATTAAATGCAATGTGCATTCCTAACAAAAAAACAGAATCATGTGACTCAACTCTAATGTTATGTGCGGACTAATTATGGCCAACAGGATCAATGAATAAAGTGATTTAATAAGAGAATTCATCGAACTAGAAAGATACAAGCTCAATATACTCAAATTAATACAGCCACTTCATACCAACAATAACCAGTTTACATATAATAGAAACACAATTCCAAATAAAAAGTAGTATTATAGAGAAGTACTTTTAACTAAAATGCACAAAAACAGTTATTAAGCTAGGAATTGTTGCAGAAAGAAATATGAATTTTTATAAAAATTCACTAGTAGAAATGAAAGTTGCTCCCAAAATATTCCTTTTGAAATAAATATTTAAAAAGTATTACCAAGGGCTGGAGGAATAGTTCGGTGGTTTGCTTGACAAGCACTAAATACCTGTGTTCGATTCCCCAACACCACATAAGCTGGGCTTGGTGGCACACATCTGTAATCCCAGAACTTGCAAGGCTGAAGCAGAAGGATTGTCATGTGTCCAAGGCCAGCCTGGGCTACATAGTGAGTTCAGATCCAACAAAACTACAGAGTGAGATCTTGTCTACAAATTTATATGTGTATATTCTTTCTTCTGACTTTCATAACGTTATATAAAAGATACAATTTTTGTAGGACTTTATATCTTTCTTTCCAGTCTGACATTGATATTTACTATTAGGTATTTCTCTTGGTGGAAAAACACTTTTGATGATTGAAAGTTAGAATGTACCTTGCTTGTTTAGAATCATCCAAGAGATGCTGTTCATCCTCTGTTACACCAAACAGTTCAGCTGAATGCGTGTATATTAGAAATATATACAACTGATCGACAAATGCAAAGTGATCTCTTTCTCTCTCTCTCTGTCTCTCTGTGTATGTGTGTATGTATGCATATAATGCTTCATACAGATTTGAACTCACAGCATTATATATGCAGCCAGTGTTTATTTAGTTTGAATAAGTGATATACAGGAAACATTTTATGCAGCCGTATTTTGACCAATACAACATTTGGTTGCAATAACCTGCTTGAAATAAATAACAAAGCAAGTAAGACATTTTCTCACATTTGAAGCATTCCTAAATGACCTTTTCCTCTAGGATACATCTGAGTAGTAGCAGCTTATCACTGTGAACAAGTTGTAATTTACAGTCAGAAAAATTTGAATGTGACTTGGGAATCGTTTATTTATTCTTTATCCACTGGAAGTAAGTGTAAGCACCGTTTACCTCTCAGAAACAGTGCTGCAGCTGAAAAATACAAATGCATGACTGAATAAAAGCAGATTCTTTGTGTTTTGTATTGGAATATAGTAATATTTTTTGTCAGTTTGTTGTTTGTTTGTTGATTGTTTATGTGAAGGCATCCTTTCTTCCCAAGAGAATTATGTCGTCAAACAGCTTTAAAAGTATATGCTAGACCTCTTATTGAAGACACTAGAAGTTAAAATATCTATAAGAAAGTATCAGACAGTAGAGAGAAGAAAATTCTAGTTCACAACTAAAGTTTTATCTCTTTATTTTACCAATAATCATGCACACTCTCTCTCTCTCACTCTCTCTCTCTCTCTCTGTCTCTCTCTCTCCCTACAACTGTAGATGTTGATATCTAACACACAATGTGTTTCCAAACTTGCAATGTGTTGCTATGGAAAATAATTTCTAAGTTTTTCAGGGTAATTATTGGGCAATTATACTGTGCTTTCATATTCTGCACTCAAAATTTGGAGATAGAAGCTCACTGGAAAGAATTTTTTTGTTAGAGAATGATAAAAATAAGAAAATTTAAAAAGGGAATCTGACCATCATCTAATGTCATCCTCTTTTCCATTATTTAAAACACCCATATATGGGATTTATTATATTCTTATTCTAAGTCATTTTAAAACAATTTAGGAGTATTTCATTTAAAACACCTAAAAAAGAATTAAAGTTTACAAGTCTTTTAATAATTTGATTTTTATGTAAAATTTTAAGTACTTTAAACCTAAGAATATGTAATGTAACACTGTAAATAAGTTGTTAATTTTAATTATTTAAAATATGCAAATAGTACATTCTTTTAGTATTTTTCAGGTTTAGAGTATTTGGATATTCGTTTAAATGTGAAAGTTGAGCTGGATTACAATGAAATAAAAGTTTTGATTATTTAGAGTCCTATTAATAATTCTACTTGTCTTACATAATTATCATTAAGGAAAATCTCAAACTGGTATATAATATTAGAACTTAACATGTGTTGAAAGGACAGCGTTCAATTTCATTGGCTGTGTGTTAAGTGCATAATGGACAATTTTTATTTAAATTAAGAAATCCTGTAGGGTTTGAAGAATATAAAAAGTCAACAATTCAAATCTTATGGTAAATACATTTAAAGAGAAGGAAGAACACAATATATAAGAACATGATAATAAATGACACTGTTTAAGAAACTTGTTGACCTAATTTCCACTACAAATATATTTACAAGCATGAACTACAAGTTAGCTTCATAATGCACTATTAAATAATGTATAATTTTCTTACATTAGCAATATGAGCTTATCAATAAAAATATTAGTTAAACTAATTTAACTCTTAATTGTAGAGAATGCATGTTATGTTTCTATCAAACTTCAATAATATTTTGAAGAAAATTCCATGATTCCATGACATTGAAAAATTTAATTAATAGTTAAAATTATTTTAGGTGTCCTGATTTAAATTAAATTCCTTCTACCTCGGGTATGTGTTTTCTTAATTTAATCTTCAGTGGTCCAACAGATGAAGAAAAAATTAAGAGACTTCATTGTGTAAATAGCAATAGCTGATTTTTAGAGAGAGTTAATATGATCTACTAAGTGTTACAGACACAGACATATATAAAGTGAAGTATGTTTTATGGACTATCAGAGTTATATATGCCAAAATAATCCAGATATTTAAATCATGGAGAAAGATAAAGTGGTAAATTTGAATCATGAGTTAGTATTAAAGGGGAATTAATAAAGCTATAAAGTTATAGTGGACTCTCATTGTACTTGCCTTTATAACAAAATTAATGAGGTGCCTTCAGGATAAAGAAAACTGTATTTGAAGTGAGAAATTTTGTTAATATTTTAAAATAAAGATTTTTAAGAGGTAGTCAATTATCTGGGAATGAGAATAGGAGTTCCACCTTGACAAGCAGAAATCTTAAAATAAATAGTGGGGGTGTGTTAAAATTCATTAGAAAACGCATGGGAAAATGTCCTGTTTCACTTGACAGCTCACTCTAACGCATTAGCAGCTTCCTCCTGGGTGTTGGAATTAATTCTGCCACAAATACATTTAGTACATTTCAGGTCCCCTCCCCAGTAGGCTTCCACACTTCATTCTTCTAGATATTGCTGCTTTTATCTCATGCTGTGTAGAGAAATGACAGGATATTGAAGGAAAACCGATTACTTTGGATCGAAGACATAATGTGTTCAGTTGTTTTTGGCACCGTTGCTTCTTTTCTCCAAGGACTTTTCAGAATTTCTTGTCTTTGTTAACCTTGCTCTGGGAAATGCATTTGTATCCACTGTTGTGCGTTCTGTCTCCACGGTGGGATGCATTTGGGTTATTGTTGCAGCTGTCATTCATATTCTAAGAGTCCTTTATTTTACATTAAAAAGAATTAAGATTCTGAAATATTCTTTAAAGAAAAATATTGAAAGAAGCCTTTAAAACATATAAATTACATGACTTTCACATATTTTCCCACATTTTCCTGAAGAATCATCAATGATTTATATTTCCCTTTTTGTGATCATCTATTATTTTCTGGATAGAATTTTTTGACTTAGGTTTAGCGAAGAAAAATGAGATCTTATATATAGAAAAATAATATGAGACATTCAGGTAATTTACCTTGAACTATAATTTCTAGTTTCCAGATAGAGCTATGCATTTTCATATTTTGGACATCATTGTTACCATTTTTCTTAATCTGTCCTTCGAGTTCATTTTCTTTATGAAGAAGACGGCAATTGTCCTGAGAAAGACCATGTGGTCTTTGAAAATACTTTCTGCTTCTGAGCATTCAGACACTCAGATCTTAATGGTGTTTAGGGATGATGGTCATGACATGTGTTGGATTGCTCAGTGCTCAGACCACGCTACCGTGAAACAGGGACGCTGCTCTTTCTGCTGGATGATTGAAGAACAGACAATAGCTGCTCTCCTAGTAAGGTGGAATACAGATCCCGGTCATTTATCTTTGAAGAATTAAACAAGCAGTAAGCCTGTTGTCTTTTTTTCACTGAGCCTCAAGTATTATATGTTACTAATTGAATATTTAAAATAAACTTACCTATCCATATGCATACAAAGTGTCTATAGAAAATAATAAAAAAGACACTTGGAGAATTTCTTGTTATCACCAGAGACAGAGGGCTAACGACCTGGTGATGTGGTGATGTGTAATCCTGGCTCTCTGGGAGACTGAGGCAGGTGTATAGCAAGTTCAAGTCCAGTCTGGGCAACTTAAGGACCTAGTGAGACTCTGCATCAAAATCAAAAACAAAAATGAGCATTGGATGTAGCTTATGTGAGGTTATGACTCAGTTTACAGTACCGCAAATAAATTAATAAAATGAATATACTGCTCACTTAAATCAGACAGCAGCTGTAAAATTTCTGTTATGAACAATACCACTTATACATTACTTTTTGAATTAATGAACTTCTGTTTAGCATAAAAATAATTAGGAAATAAATATCTTTTTAAAGATTTGTGCTTAATTTAAATATTTGAAATTTATATCATGTAGATTTCCCAAATAAATTCACATGACTTCATATTAAATTTCCTAAAATCACTATAAGCTTAGTCTATGAGTTCATGTTTCATTTTAAATTATATTAGATTGATATTTAATTTTCAAATTAAAGATAATTAGCCCTAGATAATAAAGGTTTAGTTACTATTATTTAACTATTTCTGTCTTATTCAACCACTTTTATTTCTGTTCCTCGATATGTCAGTTCACCTCATACTGTAAATTTATTGAATTTTTAATTGTGACAGTAAACTATTATTTGCATCCTTTGCTTTCTCAAAAATAATTTCAAAATATTTGAGGATGTTTGTAAGACTTTTCCAGTCCCATTGAAGCCTTGATTTTACTTATGTGTTGAAAGATGAAAACTGATTTAAGTTGTTTTCTCACTCACGCTTCTCTCCTTAAGCAGATAACCTAAGTCAGTGAAAGTGTCTGGCATTCCCTCGGTTCGTGTTCAGAAAGGAAGTATCCGCTTAGTGATCCATTTCAGGTGGATGTGCTGCACAATCTGATGTGGACCTTTGGTTCAGTTTTGGTGTTTATAAAAACAATTTATCTTCAAAAATGGCATTCATTTTCTTAATTTGTAAAATCTCTTTTAGTAAATACTTGCTTCAGGGTTATGCCTTGTTCTGGGGTAGGGTGGTAAGCAATTCAGGAGTAAGAAGAAACAGACAGCTTTTCTCTGTGAATCCGTTCAAATGTATATGTCTACATATAGGATTGTATGGTGGTGAGACTGGACGCTAAAACCAATTGAGTAATCAAATAGAGAAGAAAATGCTGCAAATGAAACAAAGGTCAGTGACAAAATAATTGGCACACGACGTCAGGCAGAATAGTCTAAAAGAAAGTTCCCAAGAAGAGGCCCATCGTGTGTTCACTACATGTCAGAAGAGAAAATGTGTCTGCGCTTGAGACAAGAATGGTAGGATTATTCTGAAAGAACAGTGTTATGAAAAAAAAAATTCTATTGCTGATAAGCTGTAGCAGATGTTCTTCAAGCTGGCCAGCCATCAGAAATGGTGTGAGAAACAGCTAATGAGTGCCCATAACCAGAAAAGAAAGAGCCTTGCAATTTATATGCTTTGAAACTTGTGAAAGACCCAGGACAATAATATTTCAGGACCACTTGGAGCACCAACTGTTGCATGATAATTGACTTTATCGCATGGAAATATCAATGTCTGCAGCTTCATCTCTGTGCACAGTAGTCCTCAATGTGCACTCACATGAGTGACACATGCATATCCATACGCATGTGCTGTCTCCAAGCTATGAAATACTCGCGGACTGGGCTGCTACCTCAGCAAAACCCTCTCCTCTTCCCCTTTAGCCTGCTCTGCCTTCTTGTAGCATCTCAAGGTCTCATCACTGTCTCTTAAAGGAACAGTTAATTTTTCCCCCTTTTGAGATGTCCTGTACAGAGACTGTAGAGATTAGATTCCTTTATGCTTAAATGGCATTCTTTGACTGTTTTTTTTTTTTTTTTGCAATGGTTATTCCCTGTTAGTTTAAAGCAGGTGCTTGTTTCAAGTAAGATTAAGTACTTTTTTAAACTCAAACACGTAAGCTCACCAAAATTACAGAGCACATGTGGAACCAGATAAAGTTACTTTGGTGTATGAGAAGAGCATTCTCAGAGATTCAAAATAATTGAGTGAATACTAATACAATAGGGTTGTTTTTATAAGTGAAAATTATGGTGCATTTCATTTGTAACTATATTTAACTTTTTCTTAATAATTTTCTGCCCACCTGCTTTATTAATGGAGTTCAATAAGCAAATGATGCACTGCTGCTAAATAATTTCGAATTAAAAAAAAAGACAAGCATATAAGTCCAGCTTCCCATGTATGCAGATTGCAAGTTTGCCTCCAGTCTGGGCAACACAGGGAGACCCTGCTTCAAAAATTGAAATGGCACCTGTGCTGCAGAATTCTAATTTCAATATCTGGTACTTTGAAAATAAAAAAGAAAACTTATTATGAATATAAATGATTTAATGCTTTTGTAATTTTAATTTGTTTTTTGGTATTAGCTTGAACTTGCAACCCTCCTGTGTCAGCATGAACTTGCAATCTTCCCCTTAGGGCATCCTAGTGGGCTCGAATTATAGGCATGTGTCACACAGGCTGGACTAATTTGCATTTTACATCATTTTTTGTTTTTCTGTGCGATAAAGTGATTCCTCACTATTTTATTTAAATTTAATTTGCCTGATGGGATTTTCTTCACTTGTTTATTTACTCTCTGCTAAAATGTTGAATATTTTTCCTCTATTCTAATTGCAAATTTTTCTTGCCACTAGTGTCCAAGGTAACAAGGATTATAATTTACACTTTCTTATCACTAGATTATTTTGTTCCACTGCGTGGTGAACAAGCCACAGCAGTCCTTTCTAGAAATCCACCTATTGATCTAGATTCCAGTATTGCTACAAAGGTTGACACCACAACCTACTTAAGCAAAATCGCTTATGTTTGTTTAATGATTTCCAAAACTTTTCATACCATAGTTACTATTTTGAAGGTAAATCACATTCTCAAATACTTTGTAAATGTCCTTAAACTAATTTTATCTTGATTTTACGTAATAATTTAACCATTTAATTTTAGAGCACTCCACACTCGTTCAATGTCACATTTCCTCTCATTTTCTTGAGATATCTCATTGTTATACTAAGATTTCCTTTTTATTCTCATCATTTTCTACTAGTATTATTTGAATATTTATGACAGGACATTAATCATTAAATCTAGGTTAGGATGTAAATATGTGCAAGAAAAATTTGGTTAAAATGCTCTATATTTCAATACATAGATTTACATACAGTTTTAAAGTTTATCCTCTGATTACATTTATTTGCTTGAATTTTCCTAGCAACAATTGAGATCTAAATTTTCACAATATTAAGTATTTTATAACAGTGCTAGTACTCTAGGAAAGTGCAACTGATATTCATGGTGCTATGTAAAATTGTTTAGGAGCAGTATACATCTAATTAAATATGTGAGTAGGTACGTATGTGTGTTAGATGTTCTAGGAAAGATATGTTTTAAAGAAAATTCAAAAGAGTAAAAAACGAATAGCTTTTGATTATAGCATGAAGTATTAGGTTCTTCATGTAATCTTTCAGTAAGTGTTTTAGTAGGAATGTTTTTCATTTCTGTTTGGAAGCTTGGAGAATATATTTATAATTCTCGGCTTTCATAAGAAACTTGTATAAGACGGGAAGTCCCTTGATGGTTTTTCCCAGAGAAATTGGAACAAGTGCTACCTGGAAGCACTGTGGGTCACTTTAATTTGTTTTAGGTACCTATTGTTTCCTTTACAGAAGCACCATTAGTGCTCCATCACCAGAGAGCCTTCCCTTTTTGTTTCTTTTCTATGAGCTTGTCAATGAACCTCCGTTTTCATTTAGAATCTTCTTCAGGTATTTCTACCAGTTAATTATTTTCCATCTAGGGAAACTTGTTCCTTTATTGTGGATAGAATTATTCTAATACACCCTTTATTTTTTGAAATGCTTATTTACATCTTCTCCAGAAATTTGGATGCCATATTTTCAATAAAGTTAAGCAGAAATAAAACATATTTGGGCCAAGTTTGGACACAATATGAAATTCATGGTTAAAGATTATTTAATCATTTTTATCACCAAATTTCCTCTTGTGAATTGCATATATTTGTTTTCTTTATTTTTCTTCTTTTTTATTGAAGAGTGGGGAGTTTGAAATAGATTTATACAGTCTTGAAGAAGAAAAGTCATAGAAGCCTAAGAAAATAGCATTTTCTTTTTTTCTAAATACTACTTTTAAGCATATTGTAAAGAATTTTTATTGTGAATTTATATTGAGCAAGATATCAGTTGTAATATTTTTCTTTTTAATTTACCAGGCTAGAAATTCTTTATAAATTACCTATTTACAGGTTGATTCTTCTAGACATAAATAGGCAAATGTCCATCCATCTATCATTTCACGTGATGCACCCCACTTTTCTGTACCACTTTCCCAAACAAGGATCCCTACTGAGGCTGAAGGAACTGGGAGAGAGTTAAAGGAAGGCTACAGTATAGACACAGAAGCCTGGGACTTTATAAGTTTATACTCCATAGTCAGTTATCAAATCCATGTATTAACTTAGACCAGAAGTTGGAAGATAAACAGGGAAAGACAAAGTTAGGTTTGGAACACTAAGAAAATAATATGACTCCAGTGATGTATTTAGTCAAATAATATTAAAACTAATATTCATCAATAGTTTGTCAGACACTAATTGATCTCTTAGTCACAGTTATGACCTCACATACAAGTTCTATTGTAAGGGAAACTCCAGAACCATTTGCACAGATGGCCAGAGTAAAGTGATTTTTCTCATCACAAGTATTTTTAAGTCTTTTGAGAATAGCTCTGAAACACTAAGTAAGTCGTTTCTTTTTTGATTTGAGGAGATTTTTATTTTTCATAAATAGCATTTAGTGAAAGAACTTTTCCTATGGAGACATTAACTTAGTGTACTACATCATTTTCTGAAGATTATTCTATGGTAATGAATTACTCGCTTTCATGTAAGCTGGACTGAAGCCAGTGATTTGGCGTAATAGAATCTTTGTCTCATCAATCTCATGAACCATTTAGTCTTCATTTCAAAAGCAGTTTTAAGTCTATTTCTAAATGTGTATTCTATTTTTATATTATGCCAATCAAATCTGCTCTCAAAGGAAAGCTGAGTGAATGGTTCAATTATGGCCGTTGGTGCTTTTCCCCTCTATTTCAGAATCAGTGCGTCTAAATTACTGTGGGCAAAACTTGGATATTCCCTATGGGGCCGAATAATGGAAGAGGAAAAAAAAAAAAGATTTGATACTGCAGATTGAGAGTTCAGTATTTTAGTTTTAATCCTTATTCCCTCAACTGTACTTACAGAGCTGTAGCATTCATTTAAATTTCTATTCTAAAAGGTTGGAGTTTTTGTCCATTTAAAAAATGGTGTCAGAAAAAATTAATATTTTTCCAGAAAATTTGCCATAAATGGTATTGCTGAAGACAGAGATATAATTATAAAACATAATAATATAATGCTCGACTCAAATTTATATTTTTACAGGAGGATAGACCCCTGTTAAGAAAAAGTTAAACATATGATACTTTTTGTTAGCTAATTTAAGCACCTGATAAGGGTCAAATATTTCCCTTGATGAAAATTCTTCAGAAAAACATCTGGAATAATTACATTTACTTTCTAATGGTCTTTACTATTTGCTATTTTTCTATACTTTTTATCTATTAGCAAAGGCTATACCAAACAAGTAGATAATCATTACTACTTTTGATATATCACCTCTTTGTAAAAACTTGGGATCAGAATTATCCATGAATGTGTGACCTATACACCACTTTCCTTAATGACCAGACATGACACAACGATTAGTGAGTACTGTTTTACTTTTGTGGCTATGGATGTGTCAAGTGTGTTTGAGTCTAAGCTGGTGGGATTATCCGAAATTTGACGATAGCTGCTGTACCCTGAGCCCTATGTTGCTATTTCTTGCAAAACTTTGCCTTAGTTGTCTCTTTCTGTGAAATTTAATAATTTGTCACTTCTCTGATAAGGATATTTGTATAAAATTACATATGTATTTCTGTTCAGCTCCAAAATTATTGTTATTTTTCTACGAGCAACATTGTTTCTAAAATTGTTTTACATTAAATACATACTCAGAATGTGCTAAAGATGATATTTTACTATATTCTTTTATCATACACTCAGTTTAGGTTAAACTACTTGGATTCTCTGTTATTTCCTCTTCACCTAGATAAACAACACCCTTTATCTCAAAATGTGCTGATTGTGTGGTCTAAGATCATTGATTTTCAATGCAAATGGATGGATGTGAAATGCGAACAAACTAGAGAAAATCAGTGTGAAATTCTCTTTTATTCACTTGCCACAACTTCCAGATTGTACAGTATGGCTCTCCTTGTATCACATTATTCATATGACCGTGTCAAATACTAGTTCCTAAATTGAATAGGACAATTTGTTTAGAAAATTAAATTAAAACTTTAATTTTTTTTTCCTTTCAACAATTTTCTCTGAGGAAGATAAATTTCTAGTATGAGTGAGATTTGAGAGTTTGTTTTTAAATAAATATTTTGCTTGAGTTGAGTAAAATATGGCCTTTTTCACTATTGTCTGTACCCTAAAATGAACAAAAATAAATGCAAAAAATGAAGTGTACCACTTCCTGAATCAATTATTTCCTGTAATTGATACTAAATACCTAAGAAACAAAGCTGTGGTTTAGAAAGGAAATATAATTTAATTCGTAAAATTTTAAATAGATTTATAAGGTTATAGTCTTTGGGTTACTAGTTTCAATAAGCATGTCTCTGACTTAATATGGCCATGAAATAATTCAACATCTTCATGTCGTTTCTTATTACGAATATTCAAAATATGCTTTTATTCTGATGGCCGCTGGAATATATTATACCTTCACATAGTAACATCATAGACTTGAATCACATTTTCTTTAAATATCATTTTCTACTTCCTTGTGATTTTCAGCAGAGCTACTTAAAGAGCTCCAGGTCCCATGATGAGTGTAAAATGGACTCAGAAGGTTCCACTTTTTAAATAATTAATGGTACTGAAAATGTCATGTACAATAACCACAGTGATCACTCAAAGTTGTGTTAACTACTTAACAACACAAATATTAAATATTTTTACCAGTTTGCTTATTTCTCTTTGCATTAACATAATTTTTAAAAGAATAAAGCATGTATGTTCAGAGGAGAAGAGATAATCAGAAAAGGAGAAAAGGCAAGAGAATAGAGTAGAGGAAGGAATGGAAAAAGAGAGAGATTTAGGACAGGGATGCTCAGTAAAGATGATGGCCTCAGGACAAATTCTTACAAAATGTGCCAGGGTAATTGCACTCTTGCTCATGTGTCTCACTGTGTTTTCTACAGTCAAGTTTGTCGATGACGAAAAGATAGAAAAGTCTGTCCCAGTAGTGGACTTTGTCAACAGTAGAAATTTTTTTCCACTCCGTATTTATTTTACCAATCTGTACTCCGCTGTCACAGAAGGATGCATCAGAAGCTTTTCTACAAATCATCTCACATAGACTTGTTTCTTTCACTTTGGTGAGTGTAAAATCATGTGTTCATTAGATTTTTGATCTTTAACTGGTGATAGCATTTATTTAAAAAAAAAACCAAAAGAATAGTTTTGGCAAAACGAACAACAAAAAACGTAAACACTGAGTCAAAAGCAGCTTAGGTTGAACTGAAAAGAAAGTAGAATCCAGTTTACTTTTATTAGATACTGTATATGAGACTTTTTGGAAGCTTCCAGTGTATAATCTTTCTCATGAGCAGAGACATTGTTTAATTGAAGAACCATTACTGTCTCAGTCTAGTAATTTTCTGTTTTTTTAAATCATCATAGTCAGAGGGGACAAAATTATATTTTCTTTAACAGAGCATCAATGTTATACAGATATGTGTCTAAATAAAATTATACCGCAAGAGAGTTATGAAGATTTTTGCATGATTATCTACTAAAATATATCACAATTTATAAAATTTGATAGTAATCAATTTCCTGTTTATTTTCAAATAACACTGATTATGAAAGATAAAATGATATGATATGAAATGAAAGATAAAATCATATGATATGAAGACATTATATTAAATGCAAACTCATATGACTGTCAGAGAGACTTTTCTTCTTAAAAACTGAATAATTTATAATGCTAGACTGATGTATTTATGACAAACTATTCTATTTTGTGTCCTTTCTTTGGCTAATAGCTTCCAGTTATTAAATGTTCCCTGATAAGAAATTACTGCTTTTACCATCTAGTCTCCTATTTTAAAAACCCCATTTCACAGGTATTTGGAAGTATCTTAATGAAGAATAATCTGAATGAATTACTGTTCAATTAGGGTGTAAAATCCTTTAAGTGTCATTTCAAAAAGTCACATGTTGTACTTGATAAAACTTAGAGGAGGTCATATGCCAAAAAATTACTTAAAATGACTTGACTCATTCATTTTGTAGATTACAGGTTCTGCTTTTCTATTGATGCACAATAGATTTATGTATTTAACTTCCATTAACACTAATAATAGCTTTCTACAGAAAACAGAAATATTCTTAAATGAAAGTCTCCTTCCCAATCTACTAACTATTCATTTTTCTTTCTAAACCTATGAATAGGTGATATGGGCATTTCAGTTGTTAACAGATTAGAAAGACAAATTTTCTAATTTAAAATCTTATCAAAAAGATTGCATAGCATAGAGGTTTTTGTTTTCTTTTTCTTGTGATTGTGTGTGTCCATTTTTAAATTTTCTTTATTGAATGATTGCAGGACATTCAAACGTTAAGTTTTTGGTATAAAAATATTAAAACTTTCTTGGGTCTTTGTGTAAATATTTTTTAAAGTTGTTTTTTCATGTTTAGGGTATATTTTATGTTATCTCAGAGGCAACATGCATGAACATTACATAAATGCTGAAACTGTCAATTTGTGTGTAGACTATAAGTTTTATTTCTAGAAGTAGTGTACACATACAGCACTAATAATATGTAGGTCTAAGGTGAGTTACAGTACAGGATAACCCACCATTTGAGCGATGACTCTTGTCCTTCATGTTTAGCTGATCATAAAAAATGTAAGTATAAAACTGGAGAGGAATAAGTAATCATTAAAGTAATTAAAAGATCCATTATTTATGCTGTGATATATATATACACACACATGCACACACACACACACACACACACACACACACACACACACACACACACAAAGTCTACGTAAATGTTAATTCATATAAAAGACAGAAAGTATAGTTAGAAAGCAAAACATACCTCTTACTGTTCTTCATTGGCTCCTCATTAAATTCAGGGCCAAGCACATTTTCTTTATAATGGCTAATAAAAGCTTTTTAGTAGTGCCTTAGTAGAAATGTGATTAAAGGTACTAGAAACAATATATTTTCAGGAGTTCTCTAAATAAAGACAGAAAGACACAAGGAATCATACTTAATAATCTAATTTAAAACAGTGTTTCCACAAAGTTATTATTGCAATATATGATCAATAACAAAACTATCTTCCCATACTTATCTTTAAATTTCAGCAGATATTTTGCAGTTACAATTTCTTTTGATTTAGGTAGCAAATTGTACAGATACTTGAGTCATACTTAGATTCTATAAAATTTCTACTGGGAGAAGATTTAGACATGTAAAGTTTCAAACTTCCATTGTAAAATCTTTCCAGCAAGTTACTTGGCCACCAGAGTCCCCGTAACATTTGCACCTAATATGACAAAAGTGTGTCAGCTATATATTAAAAATAATTTAAAGTGAAATTAAAAATTCTTTAGTCATATTAGCCACATTTTTACTGTTAAATTGCTAAATAGAGCTAGGAAGTACCATAATCCCCATAGCTTCTGGTTGTCTCTTGGGTTTTAGCCTCTGAGGGTCTCTTTTTCCCAGGCGACGTTGGCTGTTTTTCTTTCCACACTCCACACATCTTCCTGCCTCAAGAACTTTGTAAAGTTTTTTTATTTTTATTTTATTTTTACCATGCATTTCTTCCACATTTTGACATGTCTACCACTAACTCCTTCAAATCATTGCAAATTGTACTTCAATCTCAACTTCTCAGTGGGACTTGCGTTAACCCTGGTATTGAAAAATCACTTTCTCAGCTCTCTTTTTAACCTGTTCTTTTTATTTTTCACTCCCTGGAATTTATTTCTTGTTGATAGAGTGTCTTTCTCTCTCTCTCTCTCTCTCTCTCTCTCTCTCTCTCTCTCTCTCTCTCTCTCTCTCTCTCCCTCTCTCTCTATCTCTCTCTCTCTCTCTTTTGCTCTCTTCTTTGTGGATTAGAATATACATTTCTAAATGATAGCATTTTTAAAGAAAATCAAATCTCTATTGATACATACCAGGCACCTAGAACCATTTCTGAAATAAAATTAGTGTCCAGGATATTTTGTTGATTTAATAATTAAACAGTTTATCATAGTTTGACTTCAAAACCTGAGGTAGCTACATACGAGATAGGAATTGGACTCTAAAGGAGAATGATTTGACAATAATGCTCCTGAAGTCCTCCAGCTTTCTTCTCTACTAAATGTCTGTTGAAATGATAGAAACTATCAGAAAACAGTTGCAAAGGAGCCAGACATCCTATTTTCTGTTCTATCCTTGTCTTTATAGTGCCTCAGGTGAACCAAGTCATATTTCCAGGATAGAGATTTCTGTCTTCTCTTATTATGAAGGAAATAGAATAAGCACCCTTGATATCCCTTTTATTTCTACATACCATACTCAGATATCAATACATTTTAGAAATGTATACTTTTATTTCCAAAGTCTTCAAATTCTGAAGAAAATCAAGAAACATAAAGTAGAAAAAATCAAGAAACATCATGTACAAAATAAATTAAAACAGAAAAAACTTCCAATATATTTGAATGAATTCAAGCTTGGGAACAAAATACAATTTAGCATAGTTTAGTAATATTCTGATGTTGTAAAAATTTGCAAGGTTTCATACAAAAGTGAAAAATATCTATAGTGGAGGAACATCTGGAGAGAATAATGAATATGTTTGTAATTCAAATTGTAATATATATATATATATATATATATATATATATATATATAGACTTGTATTAAAAATATGAGTTGGGTATTATTTCTTTGTAAGCTTATTCAAAAATAATGTAAAACGATCTAGTAGCTTCTTATTAAATTCAATTATAGATGTGCACATACATACATACATACACATATATATGTATTTATATATATTAATCTTCAACATATAAAAATACATTTTCTGGAATAGAGATGTAACTCAGTGGTAGATCATCTATCTCATATGTTCAAGATTATGGTGGGTTCAATATGTGGAACTGTTGATATTAAAAAAAACAGCTAACAACAAAAAATGATGTATTCTTCAAACAAAAGTAAATGAGATTCCAATGATTCTTTATGTCATGGTTCACACTTTCAGGGTTTCAATAAACATTTTTCTCAAAACAAATTGTGTTTGAGCGGAACACGAGCAAACATTTATTTTTGTGTCACTATACCCTGAGCAAGAGAATGTAAAAGTTTACATAGATTTCTGTAAGGTACACAGGTAACCTGGAGATGTTTCCTAGTTTAGAGGAAAGCCTATAACCATAAGCATTGTTACCTCATTGTTTAAAGGGGATTCAAGTATTTGTTGTTTGGTCTACACAGGTTCTTGAACTAGTCTCCTAGTATTGGCTGTATTAACTTAATTTTGATTTGAAATTATATGAAGAAGATTTTTTGGATCAGTATTAATGATATAGTTTTGTGGATAGAAAGAAGTTATAAGTTAATAGTAGTTTATTATCAACTGAAAGTTAATAGTAATCAAAATTACATATTATTAATAATGAGCACCATAAATGTATTTGATATATCATATCATTTGTTTCTGACTATTGTGAAGAAATTAAATCTAGGCCTCATATGTAATGCACAAGTAGTTTATCAAGGAAAAATGGTAAGGTTCCTTTACAAGTTTTGCTCCACTGGCAGCTTTCAGTGTTTAATTTTTAGTGGAGATTAATGTTCACTAAATTTTATATGGATTATGTATTGAAACAGTTCAAAATAACATTGTCAGTGATCTTAGCGAGAGGAAACCATTTAACATGCCTAGTGGCTGGCTAGCATTTTCAATTCTCTGTGACACTACCTTGATTTTTATGTATTTATTTATTCATTTATTCATTCATTTATTTATTTTTGAGACAGGGTTTTTGCTCTGTAGCCCATGGTGGTCCTGAATTCACTATGGAATTATTGATAGCCTTGGACTTGACAATCTTTTTGCCTCAGCCTTCCGAGTGCTGGAATTACAGGAATGTGCCACCATGCCTATCTGTATGTGGTGCTGGGCAATCGAACCCATGGCCTTGTGCCTGAAAAGCAAGTGCTTTAACTGCCTTGTCATTCCTCCAGCCACCTTTACCTTTAAATTTGTTTTTTAAAAGTTATATTGCAGAAAGGAAAAGAACAGAAAATCCACATTTAGTAGTCAACCAATAACAAACACTACCTTTGTGTCCTTTGGATATTTTGCAAATCATATTGAACATTAATAAAAATGAGCTATACATTCCTGCTACAGCTAGAAGTTTGTGATTGTGATTAGGGATCACTCACTAGCTCTTTTTAGAGATACGAACAAAGCAAGGATGTTGAATTGGATTAGCACAGTGTCATATAGAACAGATTGTAATTACTTTCAAGGTCATGATAAGGACACTGGAAAGACATCATCAATGTTGTAAAGCTTTGCTGAATTCTTGGACCCAGGGCATTCATATGCAGATATCATTTTTATGGAAAGCCAAGACACTGCCTTCCCATTTTACAATCATAATTTTTATTCACAAAAGCCTAGTAAATAAATGTTCTCTGAAACAGCTATATTTCATTCTTTCTTAACATGAGACTTTTCAATCGTTTAGGAGAATATATCACCCTTTCCCCTTGCAGGCATGTTCAAGGGTTTGCAGGTGATCACCTGATGCTATTTGTAACCCTATGTTTGTTGTTGCTGTCAAAATTATTTCTTTCATTTTTACTGCTGCCATAAGGCTTTAAAAATAAACTTACTGAAGTCAGCACTTCTACAGTGTCTAACAAAAATACAAAAATGTTAACAATGTTTCTTGGCATTTGGACTGTAACATACACCCATATAAAAAATCTTTTAAGTGATGTGATTTTGCCACCGTAGATTGCTGAGTAGTGTTTAAATTGTACTATTGATACTGAGAAAACACAGAAATTGCAAAGGATCTTCATTTAAATTTGATTTTTAGGTACATAATTTGATTTCTATTATCCAAAAGAACATAATTCATTCTTTGAGATAAATCTAATGGTTTCATGAGATAGAAATTTATATTAAGGCTCTCATAATTTAATAATTTAATCCAATAAAGCACCTTTAATTTGTTACACTTTCTGTGTGCAACAAACATTAACATAGAAAGGCTAAGGCAATTATGGGTTGTCTTTCCTGGTCACAGATGAATCATATATTTACCTGAAATTTACAAATGGACTTTTATATAGGTAGACTCCATATTGTCAAAAGAAAGGCTTTCTTACTGCTTTAATTGCAGAATGATTGTCTACAATTTACAAATATATGATTAGGTTTATTTCTAGGGTTATTTGTGAAGGATATTTTATATGTCAAGTTCATAGTTAAAAATAAGGGAACAGGAAGTTAAAAGATAAGAGTGAAGTCGTACTAATTTTAAGAAAATTAGAAATCAGTGCTTATTGAAATACAGAAATTTTTCTAGAGAATGTAATTACAATTTGAGTATTTTCCCAATTTTTAATATCAAGATTCATAGCATATAAAAATAAATTGAAGAACAAGGGTGTGAGTACCGTCTATAATTAACATATCTCTAGATTATGTTTGCAATTGCTATATGAATACTTACATGCCTAAACAATAATCTTTTAATAAGGATGTAGGTCATGAACTCAAAGTAACCATCACTATTATAAAAGGAGTTGTTCAGACTGTGGTCCTACAAAGAAAGAATAAACACATGCAGACACCCTTTCCATGCTGCAGAGGATTACCAGAAATCAAAAAGAAAGAAAGAAAAGGAATAAGGAAAATATAAAACATTAAAGGTAATCATAACTATTTGAACAATAACAAAGAAGTATGGAAAAACACCAAACAAATACCATTATGACATTATGATATTTAAATCGAATCTTGGGTTTGAAATGCCTGAAAATAGAATGTGATGCTAAGTGTGTCAATTAGCCTAGCTGACCCACTTCTTTCTTTCCTTATCTGTTCTAAAGCTGATCAAGTCGATTCTCACAGTCTTATGCAAAGACAGGAAGTTGGCTTCCTTTCACATTCCATTATGAAACTCTGAACTCCTACTTATGGAAGTATTTCACTATGTAGTCACTATAGCAGAATATAGATTCAAGTTTGGTCAAAATCCTATCAATTGCATGTCTTTTCTGTTTAGCTGATCTGGCATAGAATTAGAAAGGAACTAGAATTCCACAAAAGTTGTACAATAATTTAAACTAGACACAATGATATATGAATTGTCTTATATCTCAAAGATATGTATAATGATATAAAATGTAACAGGCACACCAATAGCTTAAAGTTCAGCACCTTCAGTAGGATTCCAATGTAATAGTAATATAATTATTATTAATATTTGGAAGTAGGCTCTTGATTTGTAGCCCAAGCTGGCCCTAAATTTACTATGAAATCAGGCTAGCCTTGGACTCCCAGCAGTCCTCAAGCGTTGGGATTGGAGGTGTGTGCCACCATGCTTGGCTGAAGTGATGCTTGGAAATTGAACTCAGGGCCTTGGACTTGCTAGGCAAGTGCTTTAATCATTGTGTCATTCTTCTAGGTCCTCAAGATTATAATCTTAATGTTATCTCATGTTTCCTTTCCCATATATATGATCTATATAACATTTGAAATATTACTGATAGTCATTTATATATTTTTTCATGCCAAAGGCACATTAAATAACATGATTTATTATATATATCGATATTACATTATTTTCAGATAATTTCTGATTTGTTCACTTAAATTCAGGTAACCCAATCTTGTTATGATTATTTGTTCAGGCATTTTTTTTATTTTATATTAAAATATATTTAGGTTTTTAAAATTATAATAGTTACCAATATTTACAAAGAATATTTGTGTTTTAAAAACTTAGCTTTATGTTCTTGTTAGATCAAAGAATAATTATAAAAAACATCAAGGGCTGGAGACATTGCTCCATCCCTGGAGAACTTCTTTAGGAATTACAAGGCCTAGTTTCAATCCCCCAGAACCACATATAGCTGGATGTGTTGGTACAGTTTATAATCCCAGCACTCAGGAGCCTTTCTGTGTGCTATGGCCAGCCTAGTCTCTATAGTGAATTAAGGATCAACTTAAACTGCACAGTATGACATTTAAAAAAAATCAAATACCACTGTATATGGAAGATAAATATGTTGAAAATATTTAATACTCATGATAGATGAAAAATTATGAACTTCAGTAACAATCCATGTACATTTATATATTACATGTAATATGTATATTATTATAATTTACTTCATCTATAATACATATTGCTTACTATTTTTCTCATCAAAAAATTATAATCTAAACGGGATTTGCACAGATGTAATTCCCAATCTCTGGGAGGCTGTGGTAGAATGATCACAAATTTGTGTCCAACCAGATCAATTTAAGATGACCTGTATCAAAATATAAAACAAACAGGTTAGGGATATGTCTCAGTGCACGGACTCTGGGTTCAATCCTTCATATAGCCCCTTCCTCTCATTCCAAAGAAATGCCTCTTGAGACCTAGCATGTGTCTCAGTCAGAGAATACTTTCTCAGTGTTTAGGAGCTCCTGGGTTCCATCACTAATAATGAAAATTAAATAAAAATAAAACAGTGAAATGTTTATATGACAGATGAAAATGTACATACTGTTGACTGAGTTGCACTTTAGGTTTATTTTATATATTTAGTCATTATTTTTTTCTGTTAATCTCTATGTTTCAGCAAACAAATGAGACGTGGAGTCAGTCACATAGGGGAATGGGTGCGTTTAAAAATCTCCCTGGTCCTAGCTTCTTATTGTCTCACAGGGAAATAATTTATGTGTACTAAGCTGCTTATGAGGTGCACATCACGTGGTAGGACATTGCACATGCGAAGTCCTACTTTATTGCTTCTTTTTGAATATTTGAAATTCAGACATAAAATTTGTTGAATTTCGGCAAGGTATTTTTTAAAATGACACAACTTTTTCTTTTAAAAATTCTGAGTAAATATTTTCTAGAGAAAAACACGATTGTGAAGTGACTCTTTCAAGTTAAAGTATCCCAGTGGCTCCATTTGGGCTTGGAAAAAGAATTATTCCCCATTTGGGGCAAGGGTGGGAGAGGACTGTTGTCTGTCTTTTGCCATTTCCTCACCCTCATTCTCAGACATTTTGTGCCACTCCGTGTGACCGGAAGAGGCGTTGCCCTCCTCTGTGATTTCAGAGCAAACACGGGAGAGATGATTACAGTGGAAGAAATGTTATCCAGCATCCCAAAGACACATAAACAAAAGAGAGAGAGAGCCTGAGTATACAACACATACTAATTAAGTTTTCATATTGATCTTTGGTGCTTGTCACCTTGAGTCAGAACAGTCTAGAAAGATTTGTGAGGATATCTCACAAAACATTCATCTGTATCACCTCATTCTCCATCACAAACATTTTTTTGAGATTTTATTGGGTATATACACGGATGTTTTCATTTTCTACATTTAGTGGAGGGGGAAGAGAAAAATGGGAAAGTTTTTTTTTTTTTTTTCACAACATCCGAAGGACAACGTTAGATCATAACCAGATTTTTTTTTGTCATCTGTTGACTGTTTCTCTTGTATTGATACATACATACATTGGAATTAGGTTGTTTCTTAAAGAATTCAACCCAGAGAAGAAGCATTGAGAAGTGGAAATGGGAAAAAATGGTACCATATAGTAGATTAGCATGAACTTTGCTTGTGATCTTATTTAATATAATGTCAGTTTTTGCAAGATACATTAAATTGCATGAACACTCTCCAGAAGGTTTGAGAGGTTCTCATTTGTACCGCAATGCACAGGGCGTATTATTGTTCAATACGTGGACATGGTGCACTTCTTTATGAAGACCAGATTTTTTTTTTCACAGTTCTGAACACCTTGGTGTTTTTTTAGAACAGATTGAAGTACTCCAGGCCCTTTCTTCTTCATAATCATTTTTTTCATGCATGACATAAATCACTGATTTTTTTTTCTAGAACTCAACATATTTTGTCACCTGCAACCACAACAACAACAAAAAGTGACTTGAATGCTAAGTGTCAGGGTGCTTGAATACATAATAATCAAGATGCCTTTTTAGATTTTTAGAGTTTAAGGGGAAGGGATGTTTCTGCTCAGATGCAATTGATATTTTTAATAAAAGCTTGAACAAGGGCACAATGCATTACCATTATTTGAGAAACAAAATCAGAAAAAAAGCCATATTTGATTTTGGAGAAGTATGTAGCAGTGTTTACAGCAACCACAAATCTTCAGCCTTCCATAAAAGCATGTTAGTGACTCAGTAGAATCTAAGTAATTCCTTAAGATCTAAAAGAAATTTTTAAATAAGTTGTTTACACTAAAGCTGTCCAAGTTGTATTTTTTTGTGTTGAAAACATTCTTTGGTAACTTTGAGAATGATGCATTTGGTGTAAATTTTTGCCATCTGTTTGTGTATTGTTGATATGTTTGTGCATTTTTAAGCACATAAATAATATGTAATATGTAAGTCAATTATTCCTGATCTTATGTGTGTATATAATGTCTCTCTGCAAAACATTAAACTTTGCCAAACAACTGGGATATAATTGTCAACTCTCAATTATGATAAGGGGAAACTACCATGATAGGAAAAAAATCTGTTAGTCAAAGAATGGAGAGTAGAATCTTACTTGCTTATGTTGGCCTTGCATTCTGACTCAACTTCAAAAATCAACATAGCATTAAGAATAAGTTCTTACATGTAGCAATCTTTCCTTTTCCTCCAACACCTTACACTGGAACTGGGAAAGGGTTAGTCAGAACTGGAGACACTACATTTTTTTTTTTCTTCCTGAGTATTGAATCCAGAGTCTTCATGCTGAGGTACATCCCAGTCCATTTTTTTTTTAATTTAATTTTGAGACAGAGTCTTGTTAATTCCCTGTATTGCCCAGCTGTGATCAACCTCTTATTGCTCCTGTCTTATCCTTCCTGAGTGCCTGAATTACAGGCCTGCACTGTCAGGCATAGCTATATTGAATTTAAAATGTTTTCTCCCTTTAAATGAATAAACTTGAATATAAAGGGGTCAGAAATTTAAGAGACACAGTTCTTGATCAATTAAGTTGTCTTTTTATTTCATTCTCCTGAAGGACATCTACTTTAAAATCCCCTATCATGTGTCTTACAATATCTGGTTTTGGAGGATCTCAAAGCCATCAATAAGAAAAAGCCAAAATGTCTTACTGTACTTTACAAAAAACAAAAACAAAAACCAAAAAAACCCAGTGCTTTTAAAAAAATCTCCTTTTTATTTATTTATTTTTTTTTCTTTTTTGGGATTGTTGTTTGACCCTAAATATTTTGGATAAATATTGAGTAAGCAAAAGTCAAAAATCATGTAAACACACACTTTCAAAGATTTATGTGTTTCCGTATCATAGAATGACACAGCATGGATTCTGTAGAATGCAAGAATAATGTTAGCATTAAATTTCAGTTCTGAGAAAAGAAATAGCCCATTAAAAATAAAAATGTAATGATCGCTTGTATTTCTGCCTTCCTTAAATACTCTTCCTGATATACTGACTTAGTCATTAGCATGCAATGAAGTATCCAATTATTATATGCCCTGCTGTTTTCAACTCTTGCAAATTGTCAGCTCTCAGTTTTGAAATAAGCTGCATGATGTGAAAGACATCACTCTTTCTGTGACCGGTTTGCTGAGCTGATATGCCTTCTGACTTCCTTAGGCTTTTCTTCTGTTTCAAGTCAATGCTAATAGCATGGACCATGCTTTTTAGGTTTGAAACCATTTATGCAGCCAGAGAATTTTTTGAAGTCTTTCTTTATGCATACCACAGTTTACTTCCTCTGCTTTCCCCTTAGGATATATAAAATTCTTACACTAATATTTGACTTTACCCAATTATTTTGTTTTATTTTGTTAAAGAAGGAACCACCTTTATTCATTTCAAGACTTAAGAATGACACAACTCTGTCTTCCTCCAGTATCCAATTACCATCTGAAAGATTTTGTTTAGGATGAGCAAAAGAACATCATTGAGAAGTGAGCATATTATGTCAATGCTGTTTAAAATAGCAGCCATTAACCACATAACCAATTATTCTGTGTCAAGTCCAGAGTGAGAATCCAGAGGTGTAAAATGGAATGTACGTGTAAAATAGCTCATTCACAAATTTTCATTGATTACATGGTAGAGTGAAGACATTTTAATAAATTGGCTTAAGTAAAATAAATTAGTAAAGGTAAGTTCACTGTATCTTTTTAATTTGCAAAATGTGCCTAATAGAAAATATAAAATTACATTTGTGGCTTACATTAAATTTTAATTAAATAGCTTTAACTAAACTGAATCGAGTAATCTATGACATTAAGTATATCTTTCAACATTGAATTTCTTTATATAATTTTATTTATTCTGTAAATGTTGAATGATGAGTACATTTTGGAATAATTTCCGGGTCCTCAGAACATAGTTTCCTACTCTATTAATGTTTAATTGGCATTAACATTGTATATTTTATGGCATCAAATATTTGATGTATGCATATGTTATAAATGTTTAATTCAAGACACTTAATATATCTATCTCTTGTAACTTTTTGGTAGTTAGAATATTTAAGATCTAATTTCTTAGTTATTTCAAATATATCCTACATTTTATTGACTGTAATCACCATATTGTTCAATGAAACGTCAAAACTTACGGATTATAAAAGAAACCTCATACCCTTTGACTGATATCTCTCATTTCCCCCATGTCCTAGTGCTGTAACATTTCTCCAGTTTGTTTAAATTTTACTATTATGTATTTTACATACACGTGACATTATGTAGTATTTCTCTGTGTCAAGCTCCTTTCACTTAATATAATGCCTTCCTAATTCATCTGTATGTTCAGAAAGACAGGGTTTATTTTTAAAAGCTGAATAATCTTTTATTGTATATATGTATACATGGTTATTTATCTGTACATTCCACATTTTATTTGTCTGTACATCCATACATGTCTTGATGAACACCTACATTAAACTCATTTAGTTTTTACCTTGAACATTTAGATACTTTTTGGGAGAACAATTACTACAATTGCAGGATATTATCACTTTTTCTATATATTCTGTTTGAAAATTAGTTATTCTTTAAAAACTCCCCATTTATTTTCTCTTATCAATTTTTCATCCTTAAGAACTCATCATATGCATGTGTGGTTGTGTAATCTTAAGAGCAAAAAATCATTGAAATCAGACATAGTCCATATCCACAGTAAATCTCTAGGCACATTCAGTTAATTCCCCAAAGTACAGCTTGTTAGTGAATTATCTCTGGTGCCTACTGGTAGTGCAGAACAAATATAGGAAAATTTTATAGAAAAATTTGTCATGAGTTGAGTGTCAGGATGGGCCTGAGATTGAAATCAAGAGAGTTCCACTGCACATCGTTACACCAGTAACAGTGGGCCTGGGTGCACATACATATGTATGCACGTGTTTTTGAGACTGGCCTTGTTATGTCGCTCAGAATGACATTGAATTTTTGACCTGATTGACTCAGGTTCCCAAGTGCTGGAACTATAGGCATTTGCCACCATTCCTGGATGGCTTGATTTATATATATATATGTATATATATATATATATTTAAAAAATCTATGGCGGTTTTCTCTTTCTACATTGAAAATTAAATCTATTCTGTGCAACCAATTTTAAAGAAAGATTTTAAAATTTGTAAAATTTGCGTGTAGTATCAAGTACAGAAAAATTCCCTCTTAAAAATTCCTTTTTTTCCCTAAGTTTGTTTCTTTAGTTGTTTTTGAGACAGTGCTTTGCTCTGTTGTTCAAGCTTATTCTGAACACATTGTCCAATTCCAGGGGGCCTGGAACTCCTGGCAATCATCCTGCCTCAGCATCCTGAAGTCTGGGGCATCACAAGTGTATGCCAGAACTCCTGGTTTAGGTGGTTCTGGGGAATTGAACCAAGTGCCATGTATTTTCTAAGCAAGTGCTTTAGAAATGAGCCTCCAACCCTCTTAAAAATGAACCTGCTAAATCAGAAGTACCTCATAGTGAAAAACAGTAAGCTAGAAGTCTTTTGATGTGTGTCATTCTCTCCAGCAGGCAAAAACGTATTTTTTTTATTTACATACAGACTGTGGCCAGGAGTCTAAATGAAAGCTAACACAAAGTTTCACAGAATAAATCACCCAGTCCTTCGCCTGCATCTGTAATTGGAAAATAGGACTAGTATCTGATTTCCAGTGTCTTACATTGAATGGTATTTATTTTAAAGAAAACATGCAGTTCTTCTGATGAGATGTCACTACATAAAAGGATCTATTTTATTAAGAGTAATTGAGTCTGCATTTTTGTCAGAGCTTATTCAAAGTCAGGTCTTTATCAGCACTTGTGTCCAGTCTAGTTATTTTCTCTTATAGTAAAATTTTATCTGCATGCAAAAATACTATACATGTTTATCCAATTGTCTCAGGTCCACAAAAGTGAAAAATGTAACCTTGGTGAGGACTAGTGTTTCAGCTTTTAAAAAATGTGGTTTGTACACTTAAAATATAAAGATAAAATTGGAATTCTGGAGCAGTTTCTTGGGTGAAGAAAGAGAAAGGTCAAAAAACTTCTGATGACACCAGAAAAAGGTAATCCTTTTTGTTAGATCTAAAAGATGATTCTTGGCCCCATGAATCTCCCTGAACGGAAAGGTCAGTGAGTAGTTTACTGGCTGTCTCAAGGGCTTTAGCTACATGATGCCTGATAGTCACATGTTCCAAAATATTTTTAGAGTTGGTACAGGGTTTTTTTAAAAAAAATCTGATTAATTATAGATTCTTTTTATTTCCATCTCAATAACTTTGGGTAAACAAATCTTGCATAACAGACCTATTATACAAGACATTCTACTCATGTCTTTGCATGCAAGCAAACTATTCTGTTTCAAACTAAAAAGAAAGAGAGGTCTGCACATTTTAATTAATCTCAGAGCAAGATTATACATAAACTGC
This sequence comes from Ctenodactylus gundi, assembly GCA_004027205.1. Lineage (NCBI taxonomy): Eukaryota > Metazoa > Chordata > Mammalia > Rodentia > Ctenodactylidae > Ctenodactylus > Ctenodactylus gundi. The sequence goes on from PVKB01007068.1 coordinate 39,988, forward strand.
AGAGTTGAGGATGAAAAGGGTTTGTTGCTCAAATTTAATTCAATTTGGATGATACTCTAAAGAATTCTTTTGATAAATAGAGCAAATATGAAAGTTTTTTCTTCCTGAAGACACTACTTCACTCTGTTGCTGACTTATTTGTACATGTTTTTGATAAATGTCTGTTTATATCTCTGGATGTCTGAAAGTTTCCCCTTATTTTCATGTGAATTTTTCTTTAGTGCACACAGCTTGATGATAGAATCATTTATACTTGTCGTAAGAAAGAACATCACTTTCTCATGTTCTTTTATATCCTATATTTAAAAAAAAAAAGCCAAGGACAGTTAGCAACTGAGCCTTCTGCATTTTTTCCCAAAATTTTCTTACCATTTTTGACATGATTCTGCTGTAGTGCTTGTTATACAATTGTAGCTACTATTAAAGTCTTTTTGGAAAACTGTCTTGACTGCACACCATGGCACTTAGCAAATATTTGTTTATTCAATGATGATTATTCTGTAATAAAACAAATATTTAGGAGTGACTAGATGAATGGAATTGTGTCTACTCAGGAGTAGAGCTCTTACCGCCTAGGATCCTGTACTGGCAAACTTATCTATTAATTCTTTGTCCTTTCTTAATTTGATTAATTTTGTTTCTTGGTCAGAGTGCAAATTCATGTTGGTTCCTTACACTTTCCTCAGATATAAAATCATGTCTCAAGTTCTAAAAGCACCTGAAACACAAATGTCTAAGGAATGAATTCCTTTGGGAAGTTTTCAATGTAAAATTCCTTAGTATTGAAAATGTACAAATATCAAAGTTATGAAACATTTTTGCATTTTGATGTTATAAATTCTTAAACATAGTACTTATAATAGATAGTATATATATTTATACAAACCTTTCTAGAATCTGCAAAAGTTTCTTTTGTTGCTATTAATAAAACTTGTTTAAAATGATAATTTATTTTTTGGCATATAAAGAATTACCTTTAGAATCAGAAGAGTATGGGCAAAATAAATGGTACTAATTGGGAGTTGGCTTGTGAAAGCAATTGCAAACATGATGTTATTTTGTTCACATAAACAGAAAGAGAAGAAACTAGTTTTGTGATTATAGGTAAGTCTTGAACAGTCAGGATCTACGTGCCTTAAAACACCGTAGTATACATTATAAAAAAGACATTTGAAAACTACAAATTTTACTTAAAGCCTCCTTATAGAGATAGAGAGCACAGCGTTGCATTAGAGTTCTGTGTCCTGGTACGCACTCCAGCTCCCCCCCGGCTTCTCTAACAAGAGCTGTCCTTTGTTTCTGTTTTCTCTCTCCGCCTGTCTGTCCCCTCTGGGTTTCTTGGCCAAGGGACTTTTCTTTTTCTTTTGTTGAGTTCAATAAACTATTGCTTGTTGAATTATATACATACATACACACATACATATGGATAAATCTCTCCTCACTATTTGCAGTTTCATGATTAAGAAGTATTTTCATAGGTACAAGTGACATTAAATGTGAGCTTCTGTAACATCTTAATCTCCAAATCATCTTCGTTAAATACATTTTGTAAGCATGGAGAATGTGTACAACAAGGAAAGCTGTTGATGGGTATTTTGGTGATTTCCATATTCTAGCTATTGTTGGTTGTGCTGCTATGAACATGGGTATACATATATCTCTGCTGTGTGTGGTTTTGGCCTCTTTTGGATATATTCCCAGGAGGGGTGTTGCCGGATCAAAGGGGATATTTATTTCTAGTCTTTTGAGAGCTCTCCATACTGCTTTCCAGAGTGGTAGAACGAATTTACACTCCCACGAGCAGTGCAGGAGGGTTGCTTTCTCCCCACAGCCTCACCAGGACTGATTATTATTTGACTTGTTGATATGGGCCATTCTCTCCAATGGATACACAAACTGTGGTACTTATACACAGTGGATTACTACACATCTGTAAGATCCGACAGTGTGGAGGTTTTCACAGGCAAATGGAAGAAACTTGAGAACATCATGCTTAGTGAAGTGAGTCAGAAGCAGAAGGTGAAACATCGAATGGTCTCTCTGATATGAGAGACCCAGACCACAACTATCTCATGGAACTTTAGAGGAAAGACAAAGCAAAAGGGGGGGACCTGGTGGGGGTGGAGGGAGGGAAAGGAGAGTAAGGGCAGGGACAAAAGGAGAGCAGGAACGCCCTTGTCACCGTCACAAGATACCTATGTGCACAAAATGCTCAACTCCAGTATAAACCTTAAATTCTGCACTAGTACATATTAATAAAATGGGGAAAAAGAAAAGCTGCTGTGAGATAGAAAGCCGTTGACTTTAAGTGACATTTTGTAATGTAGAGCTCTAAATTATCTGAAATGCCAATCTTAAAGCTTAGTAATTTCTCTATAATTTCATTTTATAATTATCAATTGAAATTGTAATTAGCCACATTTATGCAGTCTTCTGCCTAATCTGATCAGTTGATACACAGAGATTGAATCTGTCTAAAACATGCTGGGTTTAAGAACTTAAAATGTGTTTGGAGCTCAAAGTATGACTTTTCATGTTAACAACTTTCATCCAAGCCAGCATAGGCCTGTGATCTAGCACTTGGGAGTTGAGACAAGATCATGAGTTCAAGATCAGCCGGGGTGGCCTAGTGAGGCCCTGTCGAAAAACATCCACATACACATGCCAAAAATGTGTGAACTTCTGTTTCAAGTTCTCTTTAAACACTCGTCTTGTTTTCTGAGAAAAATCATCCCATTTTTGCTCTTGAATATTTTGCAGCAGTATGACAATGAAGGAATTCGAGCTTTTAAAAACTTGATGCGATGCCTCATTCTTCACATCCAAATCATTTAAATTCTTTCCTCAGTGCCTGTTTTCCACCAGATTGTGTCCAAGTTTAGCAGGGTAGTCCAAAAGGTCAGTTGGTTAACTGAGCTTTTGATGCACATAAATCATTTTCAATAAATATAACTAAATTTCTGTTAGCAGATTAGACCAGATGACAGAGTGCATAGTATTGCTGGTCTAAGGTTTGAAAAGTGTTTCTACTCTTTTACTAGAACATTTTTTTGTCTTAATTAGAGTACATCTATTTACTTTTAGGCTTACTGACAGTCCGTACTGAAAACAAGCTTTGAGTTTGAAATTCTAATCCCCTAAAGAAAGCAGAGTGAAATAGGACAGAATGAGCTGTTCTTGCCCACAGTTCTTTTCTGTTTGTACTGTTTATCTTCATATATTGAAAAATGTTCTCTTTTATGCATGGAAATGTTGGTGTTCCAAAGAAATTGAATTTCACTTTCATTCCTCATTTCTGTTGCCTGAGAAGAAAGTTTCTCTCGATTTCCTGGCCCTTCAGTACATTTTATCTTGTAAAATTGCTCAGCATCGCTAGATGCTAATATTTTAATGTTCATTTAGTTTATCTCAAATTTTTTCCATAAGTATACTGAGTTGGTATTTAAATACAACAAATGGGGTACTTTTGTCTAGTAGGTTTTGGCACTAAATAGATGACATATTTTGAGTATATGTTTTTATATTAAAAACTACCTCAAAAACTATCTCAATTTCATTTTTTCCACCCACATTGCCTATCTGTCCATTAAAATTGGACACAATGGATATGTTAATTTAACAGAAAGAAATTATCAAGTGCCTAAATTATATGTTTTCAAAACCTGTTTCCCAATCTGCTAATACATGCAACATTTTATATGATGCTTCTGGATAAGTATTACAACTGAAAATGATCATTTACAATAGAGAATTTAGGTTGGAAATACAGTTTTTGTTTCATGTTTGTGGTTTTGTTTTTCCTTCTATTTAATTGATTAGGAGATGCTTAAGTCAAATATTAATAGTGTTTTTTTTTTTCTGACACTAATCAACAGAAAAGTAACAAAATAAACTTTGTTAATTTTCTAAGCATTTTATCATTACCACCTGCTTTCCAATGTGATCAGATTCATGCTCATAATTACAGAATGACTCGGTTTGATTGGAGGGTACCCCCGTGTGGGGTCAGTATTTTTGAAGTTAATCTGTATCTAAGGTGACAGGGCTCTGAAGTGGACTTAATCAAACAATAACTGTTAAATTGAAAGGTTACTCTTGCACATATTAAGAAATAAAATACCAATCTACAGATATCAAAGGATAAGAGAGCAGTTGAATACAGGGGAAACCCAGGGGCATGAGAAATATTAAATTCAGTGATGTGACAAAAGCATGTCAATGTTAAGTTCTAATTGAATTCATGTAGAGTGTAAATTGTGTCCAAAGAAGAAATAATTTGATTTATAGCCTTTTAGTAACAAAATATAAATATTTGATGTATAATTGATGTCTATATCCAGCTTATATTTATCTATAAATACCCTTATTGAGGGAAAGACAAAAAATATTTTTCAGTAATTTGAGGATATTGAACTTGAAATAGAATTTTAAGGTTTATATTATTAAAATATAAGTTTTAATTTGCTTTTGAACTTAATGAATTAAAACAGATTTATTTTAAATCATGTTGAAGTA
>PVKB01007069.1:0-44385 GCA_004027205.1 Ctenodactylus gundi
TTTATTAACTTTCTGATGTGTATCATTTGTGCTGGATGTATATCCAAGTCAATGAGACCACCAGAGAGTTAGGTTGGGGTTAATAAAGGTGCTTGTCACGAAGGACTGGCTTTTATTTTTCCACTAAATTTACCTTTCAAGAGGCAAATTCTATCCCGTGGACCGTGAGTATGAGCCAGAGGGGACTCAGTGTCTAGCCAGCTTCCCGCTTCTGACACGATAACAAGTAAGAACAAGATGTGTCGTCGCAAGACCAACATGGGGAAGAGTCAAGATGATGCAGTCAGCAGAGTCCACGGCGGATGACTGAAAATGGAATAAATTTCTTTGCTCACTCCCCTTCATGGAAAAGAAAATAGAAGAGGACGGAAGGAGGGAGGGAGGGTAATTTGCCGCAAGTTCCTATTTATAGAACCATAAGGCCAAATGATAAGCTGTCTTCAAGGAAAGGATGGTATTGAATTTACATCTGAAACCATCTCCCTGATACCTAAGTAAATCTCCTTCTGCCACCAACTTTCCACAAATTCTCTATCCATGATTATGGTTTGGCGAACAAAACCCCGAGAATGGAATGGCACCCCTAACTCTGATCTCCCTTGAAATTATTTTCCATTTAGTGTGAATCCTATAGCCTGGTTTAAAACTTTATTGAATAGCTCATTTGAGCAGAGAATACTTCTGAAAGAATATTAGTAAACTCTTTCAATGGAGTCAAAACACCAAAATGGAAAATTCAAGTTTTGAAGAGAGCCATTAAGTGTGATTAAACCTCTAAAAAGGAGAGAACAGCGCCTGCAGAACTCTATTTAGCCATTTCATATCTTTAATTGTCCAAAGATTTACTTGAAAAGCGCCGACATGAAAGGGAGCTGAATGTCGGAGTATTTAGAGAGGGGGTGAAGCTCAGCCCTGCGCACCAGCAGGTGGAGCTCAGCCCAGATCAGGGACAACAAAGCAACAGGGACCTGCTTCCTTCTGCAATATCCATGGAGAGAGGGAATGAGAAAGCAGCAATTCTTGACTTCGCTTGGAAGAGCCCAATGGACATGATTAGGGATCCGAAGTGGGGCACATTCAAGCAGCAGTGACATCCACCAGTTTGCTAGTAATTAGGATGAAAACTGAGGGCGAAAGAAGCAGAGAAGAGGGGAGATGGGGAACTGGAGACAGCATTTGGGGAAGGACATCTAAAAGGTAGTGGGTGGGTATTTTTTTGTTGTTGTTATTTTTTCATGGTAAGAGGGATTGAGCCTTTACCTTGAGATCCATCTCCAGCCCCACTCTCCCCCCCCCCCTTTTTTTCACTTTTTGACCTTGACACCAGGCTTGAAAAGTAGTTTTAGACAATTGGAAGAGATAAAAATCCCATCAAATGCTAATTTTATCACCTGCTTTCTTAATCTCACGCTTCTGAGATCTTGATTCAATAGAGATGAGATGGGACCGAGGACTCTGCATTTCAAAAAATACTTCCAAGGTAAGGATGCTGCTGGTGGACCCTGGCACCGGTTTAGAAGATGTCGAGGGGAAGAAGGGAAGAGCTCTGCATAAGAAGCTGGAAGAGGAAAACCATTTCGGGAAGAGGGAAAGGCCGCCCCAAGGACTCACACCCTGAGTCTCGTTTCCTGCGCGTTCCGTGCTCTCACATACGCAGTCAGTCTGGAAAAGAAGAGGGACAGCACCAGCACAGGGCAGGGGGCCTTTCCGGAGAGTTGAGATGAAAATAAAACTAAAAGCAACACAAAGACAGTGAAGAGGAAAATGACACAACAAGCATGAGGATAATATATTTTGATATGTGTTGACCATATTCATCAATCCATCAAGCAGTGGGCCATGCCTTGTGACCACACGTCACGAAAGTAGCCTAGAGATAGATTAAATTGTGCCCTGTACAATTACACAGTGGATCAGTGGACCGCATCGATGGGTTCTGCCCTGTGATCCCACAGGTGGGCCTCAAGGTCCACCCCCAGGAACCGAGTGGGCCACGACCAGAGAATCTGTTGGAAGGCAACAGAGTGACTAAAACAGGCCTTGAATTTCCTGATCCTGACTATTTCTCTAATTTTATGGATGAGACCACAAATGCCTTGAGAAGTGTCCTGCCTAAAGTCAGATTAGGGAGGGGAGACTTGGGGGAAGAAAACAGATCAGATCATAGCAAAATTCAGACTAGCTGCAGGATAAGTTGGCAAGTCGTTGCCAGGTCCTTTGGTCTTATCTGTCAACTTCCTGGAGGAAAAGAAATGAAGTCTCATGTCACTGACCCCAGAGCTCCCAAGATTGTAGCAGGGTGTAACCATCCAGCCCCATCTCACCCAGTTCCCTTCTGTAAAGACAGGTGAGAAAGCCAATCACCAATCCAGAAAGATAGCCCAATCCCTAGCCCTGCCTATTGATGAAAAAAACCAAAACACTTACAAATTCATAAAAAAGAGTCTTCCTGTGGGGAAGAACAGATGCCAACTCTGGGTCCCCTCCCTTATGGGAAGCTTTTTGTTCTTTGTGCTTTCTTTCAACAAATTTACTTTTATTTTGTAACCTTTTTGACTCCAGCCACCTATTTCTATGTCAGCTGGAAAGTCTAGACCTGTGAAAACAACTTTGAGTACGTGGAAACCCAGGACAAGACAATAAAATCAGTGTGGGCCAGAGGGATGTGAGAAACACAGTGCGGAGTACTTGACACTCAAGAACTCCAGCCCCTCTCCCTCTCAGCCTGGGAAACAGTCCCTTAATTTGTCTATAAAGATACTGGAGGCCCAACAGGGTTAACTCAGTTGCCAAGCAGGGATGACTTCTTAGGTCTGGGTGACATCAGAACTCAAGCTTTTTGTATTTAATTCCATCACTCACCCAATATTGTGATGCTTTTGGCTCTTGGTGCAGGACAGACTTATTTCCTTTGCATGGTGTCAATTCCAGTGTATATACTGTCACAGGAGAGGTGGTGGCTCTATTTTTTTCAATGGAAAAAATTATAAGAAAAAATCAATTAAAAATTGAATTCATATATTCAGGAAGATTCACTTGAGAGCTGTTATGAACTGTTCCTGCAACAGCTGACTTACGAGGACTTCTGAACAGGTCCCTTGGGAGTGGCCTATCACTTTGGAAAGATTGTCACCAGCTTGTACCTTTCTTCAAGCTCATCTTTCCAGGCTTCTGGGCTTTGAGCGAAGGCAGTGGAAGACATTCACTAAGAATAAGGTCCCAAGTTCTGTCCCTTTGCTCTCAGGACTGTAGACTTCCACATGACATGGGGTGGGGTCTCTGGGCTCAGAAGAGGCAGCTATAGTTGAGGTCCTATGTTCCTAAAGAACTCACTTCTACTTTGCTATCACAGAGCTTGGGCATAATGGAAAGTCTTTAACTGTTTCTAATACATCTATGTTCACTTTGGTAAATTCTACTGCCATTCTTTTTCTTTTATATTAGTTAGTTTTTTTTTTTTTTTTCTGGGGCTGAATACCTGACATACACAACTTAACAGAGAAAGATTTCAGAGGGCTGGGAGCGACCCATTTAAGACCTCCTCCCAGACAGTGAGAGCTTTTACCCCTCATTCCTTTGCTTCTAAATAAAGATATGAAAAGACAAAAGATTCCAGTGGTTTTGGTTGTGGGTGGCTGCCTCCATGGCAGGGATCTCATGCCATGATGGACAGAAGGATGCGGCAGGAGAAGCTGTTCACCTCGTGGCAGCCAGGAAGCAGAGTGGAAGGAAGAGAGCCACAGTGGAAGGGACCAGGATCAAAACTGAGTCTCTAGGGTCACACTCTGATAGCCCACCTAGACACCCTCGGAGTGCACTTTAATTACCTCCTAAAGTCTCTCAGACCATCCAGATTAACTGTCACGTCTACAGAAATGCAAATGTTACAGATGAGTACATACATCAAATCTGGCTTTTCCTCACTTAACTCTGTCAGAGGCTTTATCCTGGGTATCTGAGGTGACATCCCGTATTTTCTCTCCCAGGGTTTCTCTCATTCATCTTTTTTCTCCATCTCCCTGTTCTTCTTTCTTTCTCCCTTATCTCCCTCTTTTGCCTCTGGGTTTTGCTCCCTTAATTGAATATAAGATTTATCCTCAGGTTCCTTAACTTCCCAGGAATGAAGATGCTGGTGGTTCTGGCTGGTGGTACCTGGTTTCTTTTTCAGGAGTGCACCCCAGGGGCCTCCTGTCTTTGCAGGAGGACACCCCAGGGGGTCTCTTGGGTTTGGTCAGTCTCAGCCCATTTCCTAGAAGGAAACTGAGATCAGTAAATTGAAGGAAACAGATCGGATCGAGTAGTTATAACTGACCAGGAATCAGAACCCAGGACAAGAAAGAGGGGGTCCATCTGTCCAGTCATTGTGGGGATGGGATAAAAAGTGGCCAGGTTAATCATGTCCCCAGGAATAGAAGGTGAAGTGCTTCCTTACCTATCAATAACCAAATAATGTCAGTAATAATTCAGAGGATTCCAAGCCATGCCTCCCAGGAAGCATGAGATGGTTTCTTGTTTGGTTTAGAAATGGCATGATAAGATGGTTTCCTTTTAAGAAAGACACATAGAATCAAGTCACAGTAACAGCAGCTTGCGTTTACACAGCCTTTTAAACAGACAAAGCGCCTTCGTATCCCTTCCGCCCACAAAGGCAAAGAAAATGTTCTAGGTAGAACGTTCGCAAGCTGACATTTGACAACGAAGAGATCAGATGAGATTTTTATCATGAAGCCTCCACCAGAGCAATTAATATAAACACTCGGCAACGAGAAGTATCTTAAGAGGGGCCAAGTACGAGGCTGAGAATCTTAGAAGCAGCGAAGGCTTTGCTGGAGAGGGCAGCGTGGATGAGGGTGAACCTTCGGAGGATGGGAAGGGAAGATACCTAGGGGTCTTTCTTGATAAGAAAACATGACCAACTCCACACAGGCTGATTAAAGTAAATTGCAATTTATAGTACTTCGTTTTTGTGGTTCAATTTCCTTGGCAATTATTATATTAGAGTGACACTTCTATTGAATTATACGTTTCAATTACTATTAAAAAATCGAAGTCCTTAAGTTGGAGCAAATTATGAGTGCAGCTTCTGGAGAGCTGTCCCCCTGACATTCCAAGGATAGCATCGTTTATCTCCTTGCCACTCGGAAGCCCATTATGGATGCGTGGGCAGGGAGGGGGTGCCACCGCCAGCACAATGGTGTCCAATATTATCAAAGCACTTCTGGCAGATTCGACCCTCTCCGCACGGCGTTGTGGTAACCCCAGGTGACCGACCGCCTTTCTTTGCATGGGGACACAATGGCACATAGAAACATTAACTCACACAGTGTCACAAGAATCCAACTGCATTATTCCTTGACCTCCGGAAAGAGATTGTGTCATTTGCTATATATAAAATAAAGAAATAAATGTAAATTTTCAAAGCAGGTGGAAATATAATTGTGTGCACTTCAGGTGCTGAACTGCCTTTCTGGGGTTTGTTTGGCCCTTTGGAGAGAGAGAATGGGGGCTGCTCAGAGAGGTGGTCAGGAGGTTTTCTTTCCTCTCCACTCCCCCGACGTTACCCTCCCGGGAAGATGGAGTGGGCAGGGAGGGGACGGTCACCCAGCCACTCTTAGATCACAAACCTGGCCACTGCAAGCAAGAAGGCTGAGCCTGGTGTGTGCACACCCTGGAGGCAGGGCTCGGGGAGAGATTCTTGATGGGTGGATATTTACTAGAAGTCAACAGCGCAGTGGGCTTTGGTTCAATGCTAATGAGGCCAAGGTTATCCAAGGGCCAACCGGCTTCCTTCTGTTCCCTCTGCTATAAACGGCCTCGTCGGTGGCCAGGCCTCGCACAGAGGCAGCGAGGGGGGATGGAGTGGGCAGGAGGCTTCTCCCAGACAGATGGCTCCCCAGCTGTTTTTGCCGATGGGTAACTTTTGTTGCCACTGCTCAACTTCCCCTCTAAAGACAGCGTCCTCCAAAGCCTTTCCCCTGCAGTCCTCCTGGGAGACAGCGCCTTGTCAGCCAGGCCTCTCTCTGGGCGTGGGCTCAAGCAGCAGCTTCTGACATGCAAGGCGTCTCTCCCAGGAGCCACAGCCGTGGCTGTGGTACCCAGGCAGTGATGGACGCAGGGGGTAGCTGCAGCCTCAGATGCACCTCACGGCATGGGCTCGAAATGTTTGGTAGCTTCAAGATGAACCTTCCCTGCTGCTCCGATGTGTCCCCTGGCACAGGGTGCCCAGGGACTCTCTGCTTTCTTATCTGTGAACTGGGCATACTGATGCTTGCCCTTGCCAGCTCACAGGGTCAGCAGGACAAAGGGGACAGCTTGGGGAAGGGAAGGCACAAGCCAGGAAGGGTCCCTGGCTACACTCGCTGCTACCTTGACTCCTGCCATTGTCTGCGCCATTTCCCACTCATCACCTCGGTCCTTGTAGAAAAAACTACTCCACGTGGAGTTCCCAGACCTCTCTCCCGTGTCCCAAATTCTCTGTCGCACGTGGTGTGGCATTAGTGTTTGGCAGTGGTAACAAGAACGTCTTTGAATTCCTTCCCTTTTCCCTTCTCTCCCATTTCCCCTCCTGTCTTCTGAGGAGCTCAGCCTCCCACAGCGTCAGTCTGGGTTCTGCAGAGAAACAAAGCTTCACAGTTCATACTGACACAGAAATAACACGGGTACACAATCAGACAACTGCTAAACATACATTACTCGTTTGGGGTGGGGTTTGGGGTGTAGGATTGTGCAGATTTGAGGTAGGATTCACATTCCAGAAAATGTGAATCTTTGCTCTCATGGGCTTCATCTGATTGGATGAGGCCTACCCACATCCTGTTCGGTAATCTCCTCAGTTTAGGGATGATTGTTTGTAGACATTCACCATATTTTTAAAATGCCTTTGGACTAGAGGAATATCCCAGGTGTTAGATAGAGCACTTGCTTAGCAAGCTAAAGGCTCTGGGTTCAATTCCCCAGCACCACATAAGGTGGGCATAGTGACACATACCTGTAATCCGAGCACTTGGGAAGCTGAGGCAGCAGGATTGCTATGAGCCTGGGGCCAACCTAGGCTACATAGTAAGTTTAGGACCAACGTGGACTACAGAGTGAGACCCTGTCTCAAAAAGTAAAATCAAAATCCCTTCACAGCCACAATTATTGATTAACTGAGTGCTGTAGCTGGGCAGCCAGACACAGAAAACCATCATCACACCAACTTTCCATGTCCTTCTCTTAGGGAAAGCTGCTGCCTGTCCAGTTCTCAGGATTCGTGTGGCTTTGCCCAATTTCCCCTCTCTGTATCTTCTTCACTCACACCCTCCAGATGTGAGCCTCTTGCCTTCTAACCCCCCACCCTAACCCCAGCTGTAAAGAGCCCTGTGGGCTGACATCAGGATCTCATCTTCCAGAAACAATTCCCTGTATTGTCACCAAGGGATCATGGTCACACCACAGCCGATATTCTGTAAATCTGTGGCGGGTAAGTCGGTTCCGACGTGATCCTTCTCTTTCTGCTGAGAGGAGGAGAGTTTGAGGTTTGCAGTCCTGTATAGTATGACCTGGGTGTGGGTTTTGCACAATTTCAGGACAAAGTCGAGTTCCAGCTTCACCCCTTCATCCTAACAACTCTGCTGAGCTCTTTCTAAAAGCCAGGCTATGCAGAAGAGTCAAAAGGCCAGAAATACCTAGCAGACACTTCATGGTGGGGCCAGAAGTACAAACCAAATGCTGTTCATTCATAAGCGAGAGAGTTCATGTGCTTTCCCACCGACCCTCCAAAACCGCAGGCAGTAAGAGGTCATTTAGAGCCAAGTGTGGAGTGTTGCATGTGGCAGCGTCTCTTTCCCTTTTATGCTTTGTTTGGATAGAGATTGAAATTAGTTTACATTTCCCCATGGCGCATTAATTGGTGACTAAAGAAACCCGTCTCGAAGTCACTAGAAAGGTGCGAACAGGGAGGGAGAATTTGGAGTTAGCACACATTTGTCCCCAGCTGTACGGCGAGCAGTGACAGGGTGGGAGAGGGGAGCCCATACTAGATGTAGCAAACACCAAGGTGACAGCTGGAGACAAAGACAGCACATGCAGAGAAGGGATGCTCTGCAACAAAGGTGGCTAAGGGACCACAGGAGTGGGGAAAACCGTCTAGGTGGGCAGAGACCATCTCTGTGGGGGTATGAAGGCCTTCTTTCCTTAAGTGGAAAGGACAAGTTCTAATAAAAAGCACACATTGTGTATGAGGCAAAAACACATATGTATAATGTGCTGCATGTGATGGTGCACTCCTGTGATCCCAAGTACTCTGCAGAGCTGAGGCAGGAGGATCACAAGTTCAAGCCCCGCCTGAGGACCTTAGCTATTTAGAGAAACCCTGTTTCCAAAAAAGGGGAGGGAGTGGCTGGGATGTAGTTCAGTGTAATGTAATCTCTAGTATTTTATATGCATACAAATATGTATTTATGCATTTGTGTACATATAAAAATTATAAATGTATGTATTTGCATGAATATCAATATAAATTTACATCTCAAAATATGTCCTAATATTAAGGTACATAAGGTTGTTGCTGGACAGTGAGATTACAGGTGAATTTACATTTCTTTTCTGATTTTCCATAGTGACCCTGTGTTACATTTTTATCATGGATTGATCTATGGGCTCTTACTCTCCCCAGTGAAGTACGTGTCTACTAAGAAAATTTTATCTTAAGGTGATACAACGGCAATGACTGTATTTAATGGCCACATGGAGTGTTTTGAAGGCTTTACCTGCGTCACCTAACTTATTCCTCACAGTGACATCTTCAGGTATGAATGGTCATTGCCGCCATATTTATTACACAGTGGAAGAGTGCAGTGGTTAAGTGTCCAAGGCCACTGGGCCTGGTGGGTTCTGGACAGAGTCTGTTCCCAGATACTCTGAACTCCAAATCCCATTCATAACTCCGCACAACAGCTGCATCCTTGGAAGGCTGAGATGACCCCAGAGTCTTCATTTCTAGTTGATGGTGGGAGGTAGACAGCAGAAAGTGTCACCAATGAATTATTGAGAAAATTGCCTCGGGACCTGTTGATAGAGCAAAGGCCAAATGGGCCAGAATGAGAGCACCTGCTGCATCTCCCTGGCTGGGAGCTGCTGTGTCCCATGTGTGGATGTCGATGCCCACTCCAGCTGCCCTGATGACGTACGCATCCGGAGGCCTCCGTATGCGTGGACCCAGCGTGCGGGAGCTTGTACGCCTAGCCGTTGGCTCCTTTCTCCTCCCGCTTTCTGCTCCTCCGCGTCCGTGCAAATTTCCCTTGTTTCTTTTTAGGAGGACACTGAAGACTTCCGTAGCTACCACTCTTTTCTTATTCATTTGCTTGATTGTGTAGGGGACAGAGGAAACACCAGTTTAGTCTGTGGACAGAACTGTAGGCTGTGCTGCCCATGAACTAAATGGTCCTGACCCACGCATGCCAGGAGAAGAGACTGAGCATAGTAAGCAAAACTGAGAGGTCAGAGAAGCAGGCGAAGAAAAGAACAGGCAGAATGCACCACACAGTTGCTGCACCTTGGCAGCCCCTGGCCAAGGGCATCAGGGGTCCCATAGGGAGGCAGTCAAGGTCGGTCTCCATCGACAGTATCTAGGATGCCCATGGCAGGAGAGTGCAGTCCAGGCTGCCCCACAAACCCCACTTAGGCCCTTACCAAGAGCTCCGGAGGCTCTGGACACTTTCCCGAGCACTTTGATGTCTGAGTTGGGTGTTTGGAGGGGTCCGTAGAGTGGTGACCTCCGTTCTCTTTCAGATCAGCTGTCCCTTGGAATTTCAGAGGCCATATTTAGGGCATCTTCAGAAGGCATATAGAGGAGAGAGACAAGAATATGATCAGTCGCTGCTGAAAATTATAACAAATATTCTTCATTTCAGGAGCACATTCATGGGATGAAAAGTCACCAGAGGCCACAGAAGTGATTAAATCAGGCTCTTATTGCCTGTAGCTTTGAGTCAGATAAGAAGGCAAAGTGGCCAAACACCTGGACGAAAAGAATGGTCTTTGGATGGAAAGACCGACAGGGCCCTTTAAATCTTTAATAAACACACTATGGAGATGACTCATGTCCCTGCACAAGTCTCCAGCATCCTCCTGCCCACCTGGTTCCTGTGCTCAGGGATGATACACCCCATCAAGATAAACAAAGGCATGTGTTGTGTGACATTTGCTTTAGCTTATCCACGAGTTCGTGGTACTTTTCCCTGTTTGCTCTTGTGACTTCACTTTTTCCAGACTGCAGATTTTTCTTGCTTTCTGTAGTGGTTTTAAAACTTGGTTAATTGTTGAGTGTGAATCACAACATAAGAATCAAAGCTGAGTTGGCATCATGACCAGGAAGCCAGAAGGGAATCACAGAAATTCCTGTGTATCTGTATGTGGACCCAGTGAAACTCTGTGGACCAGGAAAATAAGGAGTTCAGGTTCATGACTTGGCATACTTGGCCATGTAGCAGTTTCACTCAAAACATTGGCATGTAGGTGCACAGGGATGCTCAACCTTGAGTGGAAATAATGTGCTTTCTTTTCTTCAAAGATAAATCACCAGATCACCTTTACAACAAAACACCGACTATCTGTATTCAGAAGGAAAAGACGGAGGAGGAGACTGTCCCAGTGTCCTTGTTGTGATCTCTGTCAGTGTGATCGTAGGTATCCGTATATGTGGGTGTCTAGGAATGGAGGCCATGTAAGCCATACAACAGAGAGAACATACAACTGATACCAGAGCCTTTGGAGTCAAATTGGAGTAAAGCATTCAAGTGCAGAATTACTGAGGTTAATTATCATTGAGAGGCACTAAATAATTTTTCAGTGGAAGAGGCATAA
Organism: Ctenodactylus gundi; assembly: GCA_004027205.1. Classification (NCBI taxonomy): domain Eukaryota; kingdom Metazoa; phylum Chordata; class Mammalia; order Rodentia; family Ctenodactylidae; genus Ctenodactylus; species Ctenodactylus gundi. The sequence goes on from PVKB01007069.1 coordinate 10,846, forward strand.
GAGAAAGAGTGATCAAGCACGACAATGTCTAGAAATACAAAACTTGAGGACAGCATGAAAAGGTAGATTAGTTTTATCTCTATAGAATTGCCTAGGGCTTGATCTGTGGGGATGAGTTTGTGCCCACCAGTTCACAGGTAAGTAAATGCATTTTCTAGTGCATTTGAGAAGGAGGCAACAGCAGATTCTCTCTCTCTCTCTCTCTCTCTCTCTCTCTCTCTCTCTCTCTCTCTCCCCATTTCTAGTCTTACAACTACTAGACAATGTTACAGAAGATCTACAGGAGCTCTGAGTAGAGGCCTAACGTCACAGAAGCAAGTGAACATCCAACCCAGGATGGGCCTTAAATCACACTCATTTGCAAATTGTACAACTCCATTGTGTTGGGAAAATGAGCACTGCTCACAGAGCCATGATCGGGCCAAGTGTGCTTGTCCTCTTCATACAGGTCATTGTGAAGATCTAACCAAATCCTTCCCCCTTTCCAATCAGTACCATGAAGGCTAATTTGAATACCATGGGTTGAAAAAGGAAAAGCTCACATTTGGAGCTTGAGAGATGGCACTGAGGGGAAGGGTGGTGTCCAAAGGAGCAGAAATCTAAGAAAAAAAGCTTGAGAGAGAGAAAAGCCAGAGAAAAGTAGTCAGGGAGAGCCACATCTGGAGAAAGAACAGAAGGCAGAAATTGAAGGGTCTGTGCAATGTTGGCAAGATGAAAATCTAAAGGTTCCTGTTGTGGTACCACAAAACTCTCAGTGGACCTTTCCAGACTGGTTTAAATAGAGAGGTTAGAAAGGAAATTGGAACGGGTCAAGAAAAATCTGGGAAGCAAAGAGCAGGACAAGGTGAGAGTGGACCACTCTGTCCAAAGGCCTACAGAGAGGGCTTGGTTTACGTGTTGGAGAAATTGCATGTCAGGAAAAGGAAATTCCAGAAATAAACAGGGCAACCCCAGGAAAGTCACCTCTTCAGAGACAGGATCCAGACGTAGCTGTGTGAACCAGCCCTGGGTGAGCACGAGAAGCCTTTGAGAGGGGAGAGAGAGGCACAGGAACGCTTGTGGGGCAGGAAGGGACATTTTAGGAAGACAGCGTCAGTCTTTTGTACGTGCACGTGAAATGGGAAGTGATGCGTTATGCTGCGAGAATGGCAGAAGGAACTAGCTGGGAAGTGCCGTGGAACTGCCAAAGGGTTGGAGACTCAGACTCAGCAATGCTCTCATTGGCCACACCGACTTATTTTTCCGTAAGTCATACTCGCTAATTTGGGCTCAAGAGGGACAGAGGCAGATGGCTGAATTCCTTCTTCATCAAGGTGTGGGGAGATAGGTGCAACTAAAGGATAGTTGGGCATGGGAGTTGGGGATAGGAGTACTACAAGAAGAGGTGGCCCCTCGAATGACTCATTGTTGAGGACTCAGAACTTTGGCTAAATGGAAAATGGGCCATTTTGTGTTGTTTTGCTTCCATTTATCATCTTGCTATGTTTGTACAGGTCAGGGAAGCTGTTGGAAAAAGCTAGGTGGGACTTCAGCCCCACCCGGGCTGAGGAGTGTCTAATCGGGATGTTTCCGGCACAGTGGGTACATGGAACATAATAAGTGAGACTCTAGTCCCCCATTTTAACACAACAAAGTTTTATTTCTTGCTTATTTAAAGTCCACCAAAGTCAAGCCACCCTCCAGCAAGTCTGCCTTTACCCAGGGGTAGAAGCTGCTTCCATTCCTGGATGGAGGCAGCTGCTGTGTTGCTGTCTGGCTCCTGCAGCAGCCAGTTGTTGAATGGGATACTCCAATGGTTAGGGTCCTGAAGCAGAGAGGATGTAGATTCTTAGGAGCTCAAACTCAGCCCAAGATTCCAGTCTCGCTGCAAAGACATCAAGGGTACCAGGCAAGAGCTCGTGGATGTCCAGCGGGCATCCAACACTTCTAAACACCTCAGCCACCAGCATAGCGTAAGACCTACATTTAATAAGCCCCATTTCGGGGAAAATAACTCAGAAACGGGGAACTGAAGGCTCGGGAATGTGCTTCAACCAAAGATGGGGATTATATCCTGCTAACCCTACCACAGTCAAAATTGCCATAAGTCAAAAATGCATTCTGTGCACCAAGGCCACGAGACCCCACAGGTCAGAAACACAGTAGCACACCGTGGAGTGCTGGTTCTTTGCTCTGCTGAGGGGAAACTGCAGCCATCCACCTGCATAGGAGAGTGTCGTCCGGCGATTGCGAAGGGCTAGATCGATGTGCGAAACGCAAGATACTGTGTCTGCTGAGGGCATTGTGACTTCAGCATTATCATAAAGTGGAAAGACCCTGAAGTGCACCGTCGTGAGTTGAGTTCCACGCTCACGACAGAACTCGGGCGGGTAGTGCTCACTACACACTGCACGGGCAGCTGAGAAGGAAGGATGTCAGCCAGGCTGGACTTCTGTAGCTGGAGATTGCACAGGAAAGCAGAGGCCAAAGGGAGGGGAGGAGGAAGAGGAGGACGTGGAGACCGAGAAGCAAAGAGGAAGAGGAGGGACAAAAGGGAGAACCAGGCTCAGGAGGGCACCAAGGCCACTCAGGTAAATTCACACTTTGTTATCCCCTCGTCCCCTTTCATCTGGCCTGCCTGGTGTCTGCTCACAGGAAATTCACAGGAACGGACACGGGCTGGCCCAGTGGCCAGCGGGTCTAAACTTCCAGTGCTCAAGGCCACGAGGGACCATGTCGGAGGAGGAGTAAGTGTTGTCTACCCTGCTAACCACCTGAGCGGCCTCGCCAGGTTGCTCTAACTTGCCTTTGCCAAGGCTCCGGATACTCACTAATGCCCTTAGTCAAAATGCTGCCGCAGCCAGGAGAGGCGAAAAGGCCCTCACCACACCCAGCACCCTGCTCTTTGAGGAGACGTGCTTCCTTTTGCCTTTGCTCACTGGGTCCTGAATAACTTTCCAGAGGGCTCCAGACACCGCGGTCTGACAGCTACACCAAGGCACATGGGATGCGAGGGACTCGCTCTACAAGCAACCTTGCCAAAGGCCCTTTTCGATGCACAAAGCTGCCTCTATCTTTGTATATTGAGGGAGCTAAATCAATGTTAAATGCTTGGCTCTTTTCACAGGACAATGACCAGGACCTAAGCTGCGTCCTTCCTTTTTGATTGACACTTGAAACGCAGCGCGGGGATCAGCCAGAGGCACTGCTACAAGCCGCAGCCTCTGCTGGGATAACCGCTGGTGACATCTGCAGAAGGGCCGACAAAAGGCGGTTGAAAGCTGTGTTTGTTGCTTCCCCCTCAGATCTCACGGCTTTCACAGAGTTCCTTGCTTGCTTTAATATTATGATTCAGCACCTGGCTTTTTTGAACCTTGCTTTAAACTTCAAAAGGCGAGGTGGTATTAACAAACATGAAACGAAAAAGTGGCGGTAGTTTGATTTACTGTTGTCGTCTTATCAAGGGGTTTTTTTGTCACCAGCTGCCACTTTCTGTCATCTTTGGAACCATTATCATTTCTCTAAAAATCTAAAAGAGTTCACTTAATAACAGCTTTGAATACAGGCAGGATCGGTAACACACACAGCTCTGGGGATGACAGGACCATCAAATGGAGAGGGAGATGTTGCCAAAAAAAAAGAAATCCAAACCACACAAATAAGAGCTGTCGCACTTTCTAGTGACCTTGATTTCAGAATTAAACAAATCGTGTCCAGGTCCATTGTTTCTTGTGAATTCCAGTGTAGAGTTTCCTTGAGAAGTTCGTTATTGTTGTTAGGGCTGGTAAGGCGGAAAAAACATCTCAAGGCACAACAAGACTTTGCTGCTCTGGCCGGGAAAGGAAGTTTCTGCTATTATGAGATGTCGGAAATGACCTCCGCCAGTGCCATTGCTCAGCTGACGACCAGCTCACTTTCACTGACTCTGGAAATCGTGGAGCACCATCTAGTTGGTGAGAGCCAGACAATTATGGCCAACTGTCTCCGAGGAAGAGGTTGTCCTGTGTTCCGGTCCTCTCCGAGGACTGTAAGCAGTGAGCCTTCTAACCAAATACCCAGGACTTCAGGAGATCTCGTAATTATATACGATCAAGCTGATGCCATCAGATTAGGTATACTGATTAATCCTGCAGTGTGTTGGGAGTCTCAAGTCTGTTGGAAACAGGAGGCTGGTAACAAAGACCCAGGAACCTTAGAAATCACACAGCCCAGAATTTGAATTTTTATAAGCTCACCCCTGAGCTCCTAACCACAACTTCTGAACCTGCCACACTCAGGCTGTGCTGCAGGTGCCTGTACTTTAAAAAATATTCTGATGGTTCTGACTTGCAAAGAAAGATGCTTCTGAGAATTGGAGGACATTATAACAATTGTCTAAGATTGCAAAGCAGGATGGGCAGAGCTGGGCCCACCCCATAGGATCAGAGTCCGATCCAATGCCTGGTCTCCATGGCACCAGCAGAGAAGCTGGAAGCCATACTTGGATGGTGCTTTTCAATACAGCCACACTGAGCATTGGTTTCCAAAGACATGTGCCACAGCAATCCAAGTTCTTGCTCCCACTTCCTGTTGCTCCTTCCCATCCACTCCTCCATCCCACACCCCTGCAACACTTCTGCCAACACTCCTATCCCACTAATGACAAGTTCCTGTCATCCTCCTCCTTCCCTAGACCCTTGGGCTCTGAGAGATCAAGTGAAGAGAAAACAACTGCTGGGCCTGGACAAACTGCAGAGACTTAAGAAATTTTTTAAAAAGTGAAACTGCTGACAAAAATGTTACCAAATGCAGAATGTTTCACTGGTGGCTTGAATTAACTTGCCATCATTTCAAAAATCACATAAACTCATTTGATCATCTATTTCTTTCTTTTAGAATTGAATAGCAAAAACTCTCTACTTGATTATGTAGAATCAGACATAGCATCGAAAATCTTGCCTACAGTAGCTTTTCTTACAAAGTGGTTATATGAACTTCTCCTTGTCATGGATTAGCTGGGTTTCAGCCCAGAAATCTTGAGTGATTAGCTACAAAGGTAAGTGACAACAGCCCCTGGGCACCTCATAGGGCTTAAAATAGGATGAGGACAGTTAGTTTGCAGACGGAGAGAACATCTTGGAACTGTCACTGACTCTGCTCTTGAACTACTAGGACTGTGACAACTCGAAAGAATGAAAAGAAAGAAAGAGAAAGAAAGAAAGAAAATTAAAGCAAAACAAAATTATGATGAGCTCTCTAGCCTCAAAGACCAGAACCATCTCAATGATATGAAATCCTGCAACAGTGGCACCTAGCTTTGTCTTCATGTCAACTCCAACCAGGTCCTGAGAATGGCCTAGAGGGCTAGATAAGATAGAACCAGGGGTGCATAGTACTGCATGATGAGTTACTAGCAAATTAGCAGCCTCTCTTCTGTGGGCAGAGAGATGTGTGCGGACAGATGCTAAAGACCTATTGAAGCAGTTATAATGAGTTTCGGAATCATTTGTGGGTTTATAATATCGTCTTATCATTTATTAGTTCTGTGATCTTGGACAAGTTTTCTTACGATAAAATAATGTAGGGCTTCATAGTGCATTTTGAAATTTGGACAGAACAATAGATAGAAAGTTAACATCACACTATTTGGCATGTACAGATGATCAATAAAATAGGAGCTCTTCCTGGTACTTGAAATGGAATAATAATAATTCTATGTCCCTAAGGCTGGAATTCCATAGGATAGATAGATAAACTCTTTGGATCTTTCTCGAGGGGATGAGACTAGAGAATTTTTAGCCAAGAAAATATATCTGTTCTTTGTTCCACTGTGGTCCAACAATGAAGAAAGAAAGGGAAGCAGAAAGTAGAAAAGAAGGAAGAAAATCAGGAAGGAAGAGAGGCGAGCAGGACAGGGAATGTTAGCAGGAAAGTGGACAAAATCTTGAAGTATAAATACACTTGTTTCCAGAAGTGTGTGTATGTGAGTGTGAGTATTTTTGTGTGTGAGTGTGTTTTTTAAAAGGATCAAGATTCTGGCTTGTAGCAAGATTGTTCTAGTTTAGATAGAAACATAATTCTTCCACCTTTGTTATTCTTTGTGATTATTAATACATACTTCCTTATGTCTTTGCTTGCCACTGTCAAAGACACAACATGGCACAGAGATTCTGCCACAGCACAGTAAGTAGAGACCTTCTGATTAGGACTTAGAGGGCACAAGCATCATCTCCTGCTTTGCCACACACTGGCCAGGTGTCCTTGGATGTAGCCTTCTTGGGACTCTATTTCTTCTTTTGAAACATGAAGATAATAAGGTGTCACCTGCTCACCTGAAAAGGCTACTTGGAAGTAAGCAAAGAGAACATATATATATATAATCATTTGGTCCATTGCATATTTCAGTGCACGTGTGGATGAATGACAACAGCCAGTTCGGCCTTGGCATGGGTGGACCTGCCTTCCTGGTGTGACGTGAACACAGACCTTTCTGCACTGTGTCAATGACCCCTGCTGCCATAGCTCTCTAAGTGACCTTAGGGATTAGGATTAGAGATTCATTTCTTGTGGGGGTAGCCAGTAACCATTCTCAGGCATTCTTTTAAAGAAATTGCAATCCCCTGGGAAGTGGGGCCTTGACTCAGAGAGAATTAGGTTTGTCGTTCAATTTCCTGAGAAACAGGAGTGGAGAGTCCAGAATGAAGGGGAAGATGTGGTTAAAAGGAAAAAGGCTGAAACTTAGTGAAAACTTAGTGTCATGGTAACAGCAATCCCCATTCTGGCCCCACCACTCGCTGTGTGTGTCATCGTGGGCCAACACTTCCATCCACATTGGCTTATCCTTCCTGTCCCTGCAGCCTCACTTGTTTCCAAGTGCCGCTGGGCATCCACTCTTCTGTAGCTGGTCCTGTCTGAGTAATCAAGACGTTTAAATCCTCAACTTGTATAAGGTTAACATTTTACCAAGGAAGACAGAATACAAGCAGAGAAGTAAGTTAGATTATGTACCAAGAACAAGTAGTGAAAGAATTTATCAAAGTAACGAACACATGGTAAAGAGACAAGAGAAAGGGGCCAGGGTGAATGAGAAAAACTTTGAGAAGGTAACATTTTGCCTAAATCTTAATGAAGTGATGGAATAAGCCAAAAGAAAATCTTAGAGAGGAGTATTCAAAGGAAAAGAAATAGCCATCCGAAGTCTTCCTTCAATTTAGAAAACCACAATAGAGTTCATATGAATGGGTCATATTTAAGCTAACTTTTAAAAGGGAGGCTGGTAATCTTGCTGTTGGGTTGAATGTGAGGACTCAGATGGTTCTGGAGGTCCAGGTGAGGGCAAGGTAGATGAAGAAAACAGAATTTACAGGGGAACAGAGGGTCAGGGGTTTGGCCTTACCCAGAACACATTTGTAAAATGCTTGTGACAATTAGGAAATCTGACAAATGGCAATAAGGACAACACTTACCTGTCAGAGAATAGGGTCGTGCAAAGGAATATCTACGTGAGGTCCGACACAAAGCTCAACAAAGTTGTGCCTCCACGGAAAATGTGCAGAAATGTCAAATCGAGATGTGAGGTGACCTTGGTCTCTATTCCGTTAAGAGACTACACAGTAACGAGGCAGTAGGGGCCAGGACACCAGCAGAAGGGACTAAAGAAGCAAGGAGGGACTGACGGAAGGATGGGTTGAGTGGGGCATGATGGAAACAGGGAAACTATTTACAACGGGCCCCAAACTGAATGATCTGTTCTGTTAAAAGCTAGGTTTTTATTTTTCTTCTAAATTGACAGATTGAACAGTTTATCAGGGAATATAAACACGATTGCCTGGTTTCTAGATGTTGAAATGATCTGCAGGACCACCACACTTTTGTTCATTCAATGCTGAAGTCTATGGAATATGATTGTCCTAAGCAGTGACAAAACACATATGACCAAAACACAGATGCATTCTGCTCTTGGATGGCATGGTAAATCTGTGTTCAGGGTTTTATTTATCAACTTGGTGAACAAATTAACCGTGTTAGAAGTTTATCAGCCATAGCAATGAGAATAAAAGGCCACAGACCTCTCAGTCTACCAGAAAGACTGGCTACACTTGACCTCTTTCTTAGCATGCATCTGGTTGAAGTCTGAAAATAGCAAAGCAAACCAAAATCTAGACCATAGACATTCCATTCCTCCCCTGATGCCCTCCCCACACCCTGTGCACACATTTATCAGTTCTCTGCAGCAGTTGTGATGGAAACAAAGACTACAGGAAACTTCAAAGCTAATTGTGTCAAATGGTGCCACGCACGTGGGTGAGGGCAATTTTAGTCATTTATCTGACACTCCAGAGGGGACCCAAGCTACAGACTCTCTGTGTAGCTGGATGGACCTTCTAACCAATCTGCTAAAAAAAAAAAAAAAAGAAAAGAAAAGAAAAGAAACTCAGAGTTTGCAATTGTAGGTGCTTTGGCCCCTGCTGGACAATGTAGGTATATGAATTTGGAATGCAGAGAAAGCTTAAAACTTTCCACTCTCCTTATAAGACATCGAGATTACTTCCTTGATTGTACACACAAACATGTAGATGTTAAAAACTTTTCACTTCTCAACCCATGCTTGAAGGTGGAAGGGAACTGAGGCACTCAGATCCCTCTCTCTCTCTCTTTTTGTAGCAGAATAGCAGCCTGAGACTTGGCCACCTTCCTTTGTGACAGCTGCTTCGTTTTTACCGCCTACCTAGCAATGCACTTTGACAGGTGAGGTAAAGTTAATGACCAGTAGTGGAGATCAGTGAAACTAATTTACTTGGGAAATAAAAAGCTTGAATGCAGTGATTGTGAGTTTTTTCTTATGTTATACTGTGATCATTATGTGGTTGTTCTCTTCTAATGGTAAGAGCCTGAAAGGCTAAGACAATGTCTGTATTGTGGACTATCTTATTTCCAGCATTTAGAACAGTGCCTGGCACATTCTCCTTCGATGTGAAATATTTGTTGAATTCATGAAAACGTGTGGGTAGACACAGCCTCTGAGAGAGGTTAAGGTTAGGGAATTTTAGAGAAGTAGCCACAGCTGTCTGACAAACTGTCAAGCTATCACAAGTGAAACCAGAGGGCATATGCCTGGTTTAACAGATGTAACTCAGGTGATCTGTCTTGACTAGTAATGATGTGACCATGGAATCACGTAGTCCACGTGCCTCTTTAGACAAAATGTGTTCAGTGTCACAGAAGATTCAGAAAACCATTCTGACCCAGGTGCCGGGATAAAAATGCATCCCTTCAAATGGTAAGGGAGTCTCCTGAGTCTCTTAGATAATGCAATGTGACCAATTGCTTGTGCAATCTTATATCTATTAGAACAATGCCAAGAAAACTTTAGCATAATGTCATCACAAACCTTCCAAATGCCACCATACCATTCTCTACAGTAAACCTTTAAATGTGTCAGATTTTTAGGTAGGCTTTTGCTAATCATGACTATTAAATAAATATGTTGTATTTAAGACCAGAAACAAGTTTTCTCTTTATTGAGAAGCTTCCAGTGATCTGCAGTGAAAGAGGAACATGAGGATTCAAGAAACTAACCTACTTTCTTTTCCTAGGGATACAAATCAAACTAGAGGAGAAGAATTTCTTGGAAAGGATGAACTGACTCAGGACTCCACAGTCACCACAGGTAAATTACATACTCACTAGTGAACCCACAAAGGGATGGTGCATAGAGGTGGGCTGGGGCTGGAGTGATTACAAACTACATGCCAAATTGCTGTGACCTATTCTTAGTCAACTCAAATGCCCAATTGTAAATATTCACATTAGCCTTTGATCTGTTCCGTGGTCATTTGATCAGTTGGGTGATTCTTGCTGTGAAAGAGCCCGTGACTGGTGGTATTTATGATGTTCTCTTCATATCAACCTTCGAGGGCAGGGCACAGGAAGGCAGGACAAGGCATGACAGAGAAGACACAGACCCTGTCCTAATTGCACTCTGAAAAAGTGTACGACATTTAGAACTAGAGGCATTTTGTGTATGGCAGGAAATGCTAAATTTAAAGGACTTATTAATATCACCCCAGGTACAAAGCAGAAGGAAGCACTTCATAACTTTCAGGGAGGAAATAAGAGAGAGAGAAAAAAAACATTTTGCTATAATGTCCACTGTCCTGGGCTCATCCATGGAACACAAAGGGCCCACCATTCAGAGAACAAAAAAGCTGTGAAGATCAGCTTCTGAGTCATCATCACTGAAGTGGAAATATTTGTACAAGTTCAAAGGCACCAAAGACCTTGGTGATCATGTGCCCGGGTGAATGTCAAGACATGTGGTGACATCACTGTGAGCTGGAAGTGCTGAGCAATGTTGCCTGTCTGGAGTAGGGACACTCTGAGGATAAACATAGTTCAATTCCTTATTTAAAATAATGTCTTCCTCCAAGAGTGTCTAGGACCTCACAGCCCATGATGATACGTCATCCATCTAATTTAACAAATGATGAGCTCTCTAGGAAGAGACTGTGGCTTCTGTGATTGTCACATAGCAATGCGACATCTTACATAAGGGCCAACTGACTGTGTGCAAAAATCTGAAAACAGACTAAAACAGGAAACGTAAGTCAGAAAATTCAAGGACTTATAATTTCACATATCTCCGGTAATCTCGGGAAAACGTGGCTCATTGTCCTTCACAGAACCATGAAGAAGCTTCTCCAAGACAAATAATAAGAAAAAGACGAACTGAAAACCAGACCTTGAAATTCCAAGAAGTGTTGTAGGCTGAAAATATAAAGAGATAGGAAAGGTGTTTGAAAACTCTTCTGGTTAGAAGAGTTAGGGAAGCCAGCCTTCCCTTTGAGGGCAAAACCCCAAGCAGAAGGACACAGGGCTCTCTACTAACAAACTCATGGGATCCCAGGCACCAACATTAGTTTCAATGATTTATATTAAATCTAACAAACATATGCATGTAGGCTGCTGTGCTAGATACTATTTCTGAACAGTCACTAGTCTGTTCCCCAGGGGAAATTTCTCACATTCTTCTGTGAATTTCGGTAGGAGGCCAACCCATTCAGTAATGAAGAAATGAGGATGTGAATGAATCAAAATGCGAGGAAGAAAGAGATAGCGGAGGACATCCTTGCTGTCCTAATTTATCTGGGAACGATACTGCTACCATAAATTTGCATAGCGTTTTACTTTTGACATATTATTGTTATCATTTCCTCCTAACTTTCTAACAACCAGATGAGGTTTAGAGGGAGACAGTCGCATCACACAGATGGGGAATAAGACCAAGCCCAAGGTCACCTAATGAATGAGTGGTCGAGTCAGGTCTAGTATCTGTTTGATCGTGGGAGCTACTGGCTGAGCTCTGCTGGCCAACTCCGACTTTAATGCTTCCCCGTGCGCAGATCCAAGATGGCGCTGCGGTCTAATCACTCTGCTCTTAGTATGCTGGGTCCTCGGGAAGTACAGGGCCATTTGGATGTACCGATGAGCTGTATTGAAGCTGTTAGGAACAGTTGAGAGATCACAGACGCGATCACCTGTTTTGGCCACTAACTCTTCAATTCCCCAATACTGTGCAATACTGTGCCCCGGCCCTCCCACCCTTTCCTCCTGCTCTACAGCCCATGGTGCATCTCAAAGAACATTCGTACCTACAAAAGAGAATCACAGAGCTGTATGAAGAAGGCTCGGGCAAGTCCAGAACTCCAGGGTAGGCAGCCGTTTTGAACAGGCACTTTTGGTCTCCCAGTTTAATTGGAAGAGTGAGATTTAGAAGCAAGCAAAGTCGGGCGAACATAGCACTGAACTCAAAATGAGTATGGACCTTCTCTCTGTTTCTTCTCTTCCTGTCGGTCACTGTCACCTGGTGTACAGGCAGGCCAGCTCTCATCTCAGCTGGCCGGCTCTACCTGAAGTATGATACGAGTAAGTCTGACAAAAACCCCAGTGAATGCATCAAATGTAAGTTTGCCTTCCCCAAACTCTCCTCCTTCTTTCAAAATGGAGACGTTTGTTTAAACTCCATTCCTCCTTGAAGTGGAGACACGGTGGGCTCTTACTCAGATTCCAGGAATGATCCAGTGTACAGTGGACTCATAGATTCTGGAATTTTCTCTCTTACAAGGGTATGAGTGGCATAATACATAATTAAAAATGAATTCAAATGCTGTAATAGAGTATTCCCTGAGGGAAAGGAGTCTAAGTCTATATTTAATTCTGTAAAGCAGTGCTTTCAACTCAGGGGTAGTCTGCAAGGACAAAATTTTCACAGTACCTTAGAGGTTTGTGTGAAACTTTGAGACTGGCTGATTTAAGGAAAGCCACCTTTCACCCAGAGTCCACCTGCTTTTGGCCATGTTGGGCATTCTCAGTATTTGTGTGGCGGAAACAGACACCCCTTCTGTCTTGCCAGTAGTCTTCTTAACAGAATGCCTTATGCCCTTTGTGGATTTGGTTGGCATTTTATAGGTAAGAAGACAAAAAAGCAAAAATAAGAACACACAAAGAAACAAAGTTAATTGTTTTCTACTGTTTGGGATAAATCCAGGCCCCCATTCTCTCTCTCTCTCTCTCTCTCTCTCTCTCTCTCTCTCCTTCTTCTCCAAGGGAAACCAATTCCCAATCCCTTCATTCAGAATTACAGGTTCAGTCGAGTGACTGGTGAGCCTTTTTGAGCCTTTGCCCAAGGTGGCAATTTTGCAATCCACCCTAGCTGAAGTAAGTATAGACCTGGGCTTGTCCCGGCCTCCTTCACTCCCCTCCCTCCAGCACCAGGTCCCCACTTAGACAACAATGCTTTGCATATAAACAAACTCCTCTCAAAGACACCTCAACCTTGACATTTCTTTCTCCTTTTCCAAACTTGCTTCCTTTTAAGCCACCTCGGTGGGGGCGCCCGCCCTGCTCCCACAGGAGGCCCAATTATCAGAATAATAATTAACAGACTCTCATTATTGAGGATCAAACAATGCCCCCTTAATGAAGGCAAGAGTAGCCAATGTGATCCCTGAAAATCGGCCGGAGTTTTCCTTCCACCTTGGGGCATCTAATCCACCGCAACCATTAGGCAGTGAGCTGCCCATAACGGCCAGGATAACATTGAGTCAAGGACAGTTAATGGATGCCAGAGCACAGACCAAAGTGCTGGGAGCATGTCAGTCAAGAGTAACCGGAGGCAAAAACATCAAAATGCAGGTTGGAGTTTTGACATTCCTGCAGGCTCTGAACGCCTCGCCAGTAAATTTTTAAAGTCAATATGCCCCTTATGCTCATGAACACTTCTCTGTCTGATGAGTCGGACTAATGTGGATCTGACTGAACTGTGACTAAAGCAGGACTTTAAAGGCCGCTTTGAATGTGTGTGGGGCGGAAAAGGGTTTTTTTCCAGTGTGTGTGTTTTGTGTGTGTGTGTGTGTTTTCTTTTTTTTCTCTCTCCCCCCAGAAATGTCTGTGATAATAAGGAAGACAGTGTACACAGATTATCACAGGCTATGTCTTTCGACTTCAAGGTTATGTGATGAGAAAATGAGAAAAGCGACGAGATTAGACAAACCGCAGAACGTTTTGAAAGAAAGCTGTTTTACAAATTATCTGTGTGCTGGATTTACACAGAATCTGATAGACGGATCTTCTCATGTTTGGAAATGGATAAACGCAGCAAGGCAAATAGGAAGGACTGGCTTCGGAGCCCCTCCTGGCAGAAGTTCAAAACCCGCATTAAGTATTCTAATTCGCGTAAAGCCAGTGACATATTTTTTTAAAATATTGCCACATGCATAAGTGAGACAAAAGGCAACTATCCTACAAATGTAAGGTAAAACAAACATCAACAACAACAACAACAACAACAAATACCGCAAAGACATTGTTGTTCCTTACCATGCATGTTTGCTTATTTCCAAATTTGGAGTTAAACCTTCCTTTGCCTCCTGCCCTTTCTCTTTCCGGATGTTAAGAATAATAATTAGAAGACCAGGTACTTGAAGTCCAAGCAAAGTTGGGTTTGGGTTTGGCTGGGTAGGTGGCTTCAAGTGGAAGCAGCCGTCTGGGAACTTAAGTCCCAGCCTTTGAGGAAGAAAATTAAAATCCCCTGTATGGAAACCTACAGTGATGTCCATGAAATTTCATCAAGAAATCACAGCATCTCCCTATCTGATGACAGCGGTGGATATTTGAAAACGTGCAAGCACAGGGGTCTGCTGGCAACACAAAAGGGTAGAGGCTCGCCTGTATTTAATGATGTCTTCCCTGGGGGGGCCCTTCAGTTCCAGACGATGGAATATGACTGTCTTGCTTGGGGAAAATAAAAATGTACATACGTAAAAATATAAGCGCTGTTCAAGCCAGGGTGACCCTTACCCGACTTAAATGGAATCTTTGAGTAGGTAGCATCCTGACATTTTGAAGCTCAACTCACTGCCACCTGCCTTAGGTCTCCCAGATACTAAAATATAAATAGACCATAATTGCACTTCTGGGTCAGACTTAGATCTCCCACATCTCGAGTGGTGATGTTAGTAAGGATTGGGGGCAAAAGGCATCGCATTTAAATATTAGAGAAGACTTGGAGGCACATGGAGGTGTCCTTAGTACCTGATTTTAAAAATCTATTACTTGGATCATGGTCTAAACTTTGGAGGTTATTCTGAGATTCCATTTATATAAACTCTAATAATAAATCGTGAGTTTTCTGTCTACTTGGATGTTTGTGGAGTCACCTTCCACGAGGACAGGAACTGTGTGTTTCACTCACTAGTTCAAGCAATTCTTCCTGAGCACTCGCTGCGGCCACAAGAGCTCCGTCAAACTCTTGAAGTGGATCAGTGAGACAAAGATTCTATCCTTACAGAGCTCACATTTCTAGGGGGGAAGACACACACCAACAGAAACAACAAAGCCGGTGCAGTACATGTTAGAAAGTGATAAGTGCTATGGAAAAAAATATTAGAAGAGAGTAAGAGGAATCAGAGATGCCAGGGGGAAGCAGGGATAGGCCATACCAAGAGGGTAGCAGTATGTTGAGAGAGTGCTGCAAGAAACGTTCAGTTAACCACACAGACTCATGGGAGGAGAGCCTTCAGGGGCACTGGAACAGCCATCATAAATGCCTGAGCACGCCAAGAAAGTGTTCAGGACAGAAAGGAGAGCCAGGAGGCTGGAGTGCAGTGATGATGACAGAGAGTCAGGGAGGCACAGGGTAGTCTGACTTGCGATGGAGGAGAGACAGAGCACAAGACCTTACTTCTCTTTGGATCCCATGGTCTCCCTCTGTGGCACCTGGTAGACACTGAGCAACTCTTCATCAGTGAGTGAATGAGGAAACAAAGTACCCCAGGTCGGAAGGACCCTGGGATTAGCTCTCATACCGTGTTTTAGCACACTCCACAACCATGCGTTCTGGAAGGTTAGACCCTCGTATTGCAAGGGAAAGAGGGGCCAAGGTCAGACATGCGCCCCATTCTGTAGATGCTGTAGGTCCACAAGTCCCCATTAGTATGCAAATCTCAGAAAAATTCTCCAGAGAATGACATGTTCCAACTTAACATTTGGAGAACTTACTCAACCATGGAATCCATTTCTTTCTCCTCCTTCCCTCCTCTCTCCTGGTACACCTCAGAGAGCGAATTCTGTAAGACGTATGTTGGAAGTATTGACCCATGTGGAGTTCAGCGGTGCCCAGGAAGACAGCCTGCCCGCTTCTGCCTCTCAACTCCAACCCTGCATTTCTAGATGATGACTAAGTTCAAAATCACTCTCAACATACTAAGTGGAATGAAAGCAATGCCTTGTGACTTGTGTCTACTGACCCTAGTTTCACCTACAGAAACATATAGAATAATCTTGGGTTGCAGAAGTGTGTTATCTGCTAAAACGGTATTTGTAGGGGCAATCATCCTAAGCTTGCTCAGACCAGGACTTGCTAATTAACAGCTCATACTGAGGGGGAGGACTGAAAGTTTGGGGCCCACCAGGGCAACTAAGGGACAGCCTGTCTCAAAAGAAAAAGAAGTAAATAAAAAAGGCTGGGGCGGTAGGTCAGTCGTCGAGATACTGCTGGTTTAAGACCTAGGGCCACAGACACTCAATTGGAATTTCAAGTTGTTTTTGTTGGGTTGGTATTTTTTTGATGCCCAAAAGTTTCTCCAGAGAAACTTACAAGGAACCATCCAAAATAGCTGAGTCACTCTGAGTCACTCTTCAGGTGACCCAGCATAAACTTTGCTCATTGTGATATTAGATACTCCAGCCAGAGACATTCTGCCAGCCATTTTTTTTTTTAAAAACAAGCAATATATGACTTCAAACTAAACATGCCAACCTATACATTTGATGGCAAGTCATTCCTACATGAACATGTCCACATTTCTTCAATAAAAGCCCCTGCTTGCTTTGTTTCCAGAGGCGTTTTTCTGATTGGCTGCAAACAGTAAGCCTCCCTCACTGTTACCCACTCTGTGTTTATGGGCCTTGCAGGCACCAACACCAGCCCATTGCACTGGTTACAGAAGGACTTAGGCTTTTTCTTTTTTGTCTTACTTCACTTTTGATGAGATCTGACTTTGCCACTTAACTACTAGCTGGACAATTACTCAATTTTGATTTTGATTTCCTTACCTAAATTACCTGCCTCGTGAGGTTGTTGTTAAGTACCACATAAGATGGCAAATGCCTAGTAGGCCTGTGGGAGTTAGCTCCCTTATCTGTCTGTTCTATACACCCTTTCCCGCATTTGGAGAGAGTAAGCATCTCTCCCTGGACTCCTCTCTACTCCCAATTAAATAATCGCAATTCTTTCTAACATAGACACTGATGGTAACCTGCAGACATTGCACCAGTGACCAGAGGATGGGGTGGACCAGGCAAGGCAAAGCCAGAACAGTGACCCTTCACTTTCAACATTCTGGGGAGCTTTGGGTCCATCCTGCTTTGAAGCTGGGCGTTCCACAGTAAACCTGAAATGTCTTTAAGATCTTCGGAGGGAAAGCATCATACCATGGCAAACACCACAGCAATGACTTCTTTTCCTGGGTCACTTTTACAAAGATCTAGACCTCCCAAATGTCAGATAATACTCCTGAAGTATAAAAAGACGTCTGCACCCTAAAATGCAGAACCACCCTGCAGGAGGCATATGTCATATTTCCCTGCTATTGAAAGGCACATCCCTGCTGGGAGGTCAAGTTCACTTTCTAAAATGCATGTGTCTGTGAACCAAATCCCCAGCGGGACTGCAGTCTTCGTGTATCACAAACATATATGAAGAGAATGAAATTTTCCTAAAAGTACTATTAGAGGTAAAGAGAATCTCCAGCATCAAGTAGTCTAAAAATTGTGTGCATTTCGCTTCACAAAGCAGCAATAGTAGATCGGATTGCTCAGGACTCCTTTCCTAAGTTGACCAGTTTTGCTTTCTCCAGTGGAATTAACTCAAAACTTTGCAAAGAGTGATGACTGTGTTAACTGAATTACTTAACATCTCCCTGACCCCTGGCTGGCTGCATGAGGCCCCTCCCCAGACAGTAGCAGCTCATCTGGCTCACTCATTTGCTTATTTATGTTTCTTAGGAATGTTAGAAAGGAATGGCAGCACTATCATGAGCAGAAACTGTCATTTTATGCCTTCCCTGTGCAAATTCCCAGTCTACCGCAGGACACCTGTTAACAGAAGGACCGAGGCCACAAGCATCACAGAGAATGTTGAACGCATGGGGCATTGGGACTTGTCCTGTGCCTTCACTTGCCTGGAAGATGCATTTGGGATCAGTAATCTACATGGTAGATGCCTTCTGGACATACTTTTTGGTACAAGCAACTTAACTACTCACCTCTCTCTCCAAGTAGTTCCATTGTCTTCCCAGAGGCCCAGCTCAGAGAAGATGGTTATGTACAATGACAAGCTTGAAAAATTCCAAGTGGACAACCCTAACTCACCTTCCTGTCCCAGTTCCATTTCCCGTAGAAAACAAGTTGCTTGTGATGGGTTTTCCTTTTTCTTCTTTCCTTCTATGTATTCAAACGTATTGTTTATAACCTGCAGGTCCTCATAAACTCGTATGTGTACAAATAATCAGACATGTAACCAGGACTCTGGTTAAGATGTTTCCTGGAAATGAAAACAGAGCCAAAAATATGTCTTAGAGATGAGATAAAGGGAAGAAGACAAACTTTTCGAGTCTTTCTTCATGGGTGGGAGTGTGTGGCTGAGGCGGCCTTCCTTTTCTCTTGCCTGTGGTTCGACCTCATGGAAGAACATGACAGACATTTCGCTGTCACTAGTCCACGCGGATAGGAGTTGCCCTTTGCATTAAGATATCACTGATGTGAAAAAGGACAATATTGCCACCAGCGAAAAGCCAGGTGAGGGCAAGAGACCCATCTCAACAGAAGTCTCTCTATATATTTTACAGGAGCTGCCCAGTAATGAGTGTACCTGGGGTCTTCTAGGACGCCAGACCTCAGAAGGAGTAAAGCCCCAAGCACTGGCAGCCGGGTGGGGCATACCCCCACCTCTCCAAAGGTCCTCCATCTGCATTTCGTGAAACCACCATGCCTGAGGACCGCTGTCATTGGTGTGGAAAGAAAGTGCTCGTTTCTCATCAAAATGAGATGATAAATGAGTAAAAACTTTAATGAAACTTGAAATCACTTTACCTCATCATAGGTGCTGAATTGTTAAATCTCAGATTAGAAAAAGGAATGAATAAATAATAGGAATTTTTTGTGTTTACTTTTAGATAATGTAACCCACAGAGTGTCATTTCCAGACTTGTGGTCCCCCTCTCCTCCACCCATGTTAGCTTTAGGAACAATATTTCTTGCTCACAGGTGACCAGATGATCCACACACATCATCCATGGAGGCCATTTTTCCATTCATCAGTAACTCAACCAGAAGGCGTGGCTCCAATTTTTTCCATTTTCACATGAAATCACAGAAGAACAAAGAGAATATTCTCTGAGGAAGGGAACTTGGAAGCAAACCACCCCAGCACCCTGTCGGTACGAGAATGCCTCCTACAGGAGCTGTGTATAGCCTGTCTTCCTGCCTCGTTGTCTCCAGCATGAACACCAGCGTGGTGAAATCACTCACTGCAGCCCACCTCATTCTGCTTTTTGGGAGCTCTGTCCTTAGGAACTGAACACCTGTGTTACCCACTCCTCATCAAATCCACGTGCTGAAGCCCCAGACCCCAGCGCCACTGGGATTCGGGCCTTCGGGACATAATTAGATTTAGGTGCAGTCAACAGTTTGGAGCCCCAGGATGGGATTAGAGCCTTTGCAAGAGTAGAACTAGACATCAGAGCTGCTTTTTTCCTGCTATATGAGGACACAACAAAAAGTTAACCGTCTGCAAGTCAGGAGGAAAGTCCTTATCAGAATCAGACCACACCAGTACCCTCATCTCTGGGATCGTGAGGACCAAATGTCAGTTGGTTAGGCCACTTGGCCTTTGTGTCTTGTCAGAGCGGGATGAGCTGAGGAGGACAGCTGTCTACTTGAAAAGATACCTCTAAATGGGACCTAGACTTCCCCTGCCGCTTCTACCATGCCTCACCCCTTCGTGTCTCCTGTGGACCCACCACAGAGTCATTTTCATCCTATTCTTATACCCCGAATTTCTCTCATGCCACCGTTGATTTACCGTTGATTTCACACAGCAAATGGCCAGCTGTGGGCTGCAGCTTCTAGAATTTTGCTCCCCTCTGCTCAGTTTCTAGAGCACACAATAAAGTTGGACTGGAAAACGTTCCTTTGTTTTATTTTTTAAAAGAAAAAAAAAAAGAAACAATTATCCTCATCCCGCTAAAGAGAGGCCTAATACTCTAAGCTCTGCTGGGTGGTGACCAAACCCACTGCCAGGGTACTGAGAGGGGCCTCAGACCAGGTGGTCTCCAGGCCCAGAAGCTCAACTCAGCATTAGCTGCTGCTTAGGAAAAGGCCACAAACACCATCCCTAATGATTTAACAGCTTGTCTCTGAAAACACATTAAGCGAGGGAGCTTTTAAATATTAGGAAATAATTACACCAACTCAGTGTTGTCCTTCCTCAAAATTACATCACATCAGGGCTCTGCGGGCCAAATAAATTTACTAAAAGAACACGGGTCGTGTAAAAATGAAAAACTGTGCCTGGTGAAATGTTATTTCCAGCTGATGGCAGGAAGGTGGACACTAGGAAGGGAGAATTAATGAAAAAATTCAGACTACTTTCCTAATGGATACTTAGAGTAAACCTTCCCCAAGTCAAATTAATTTTCCATTATTGGCACTTCCAACTCTTGTCGCTCTCTCCAAACCTGTTGAGGTTAGATCAGAATTGAGAAGGATTTGGACAGTCTCTACCAAGAGACCGTTTTAAGTCAAGAACATGGTTGTTCAAAGAATTTGGCACCAACTTGGAGCTGTGGGTCTCCGTTATATTAGAAAAGATAGGAATGGCTTTAGTTCTACCTGCATAGAAAATATAATTTAGGTAAAAGTGGGCCTTCCAGGCATCTGAGACTTTGCCGTCATCCATAGGCCAAAGGCACCTACCATTCTCCCTCTCACTGTTGCATGGATCATGTAGAACTGCTCACTGGAGTGTGAGGGAGTTTAGAAGATTCTCCCCACCCTCCCCAAACAAGACCCCGGGCAATTTGAGGTCACTGGCATGTGAGCAAGGGGACAAGCTCTGGCTCTCCAGGCCCTCAGGCTTTTGGGATGAGTGTGGGGGGAGCAC
The DNA here is from genome assembly GCA_004027205.1 of Ctenodactylus gundi. NCBI lineage: Eukaryota > Metazoa > Chordata > Mammalia > Rodentia > Ctenodactylidae > Ctenodactylus > Ctenodactylus gundi. The sequence goes on from PVKB01007069.1 coordinate 31,526, forward strand.
CCCTTCACCCCCTCTTCTTCACCTGCAGTCCCTGCTCTAGTTGTGAGGCAGAGCCCACCTCAGCGTCCGCAAGCCCTGGAGATGCCCAAGAAGAGCAGAGGCCCAGCAGGTGGGGAAGGCCCTTCGCTGGCTGGTGCGGAGGTGGAGTTCTGCAGAATGAGCTCAGGGACAACCCCCCAAGTGTCCCGCCACTTCACTTTTTCCATTGCTTTTTCCTCTGCGGTAAAGAAACTCTGCCTTTCCATCACCTTTTGAAGTTGAAGGCAGGACAGGGTGTAGCTGCATATCCGTACTTTTATAGGCTTCCTAATGACCTGCTTAATTATGTGCTTTCGTTGGGGCCGGATTTGCTTCTGGTAGATGCAGGGGCTGGGTTCTGGCAGGGCAGCCTGGTCTCCTGGGGGATCCCACAGGCCTTCAGGCATCTTCCTGCTGAGCTCCTACAGGAGATGGCGATGACGTCCCCAGGTCACATGGGCTTGACCATGAAGAAGCTTGATCTATATTTTATTTGATTCTTAGGTAGGCAGAGGTTGCTCTCCAGAGAGGGCTAGTGCCTGGTGGGAAATTAGTATCTCAACTCCTCAACAAAGTCACTTGCTTTGTATCCCTGAGTAGCTTCTCTTATGTGCTGAGATTAAACTGATTCAGAAACCAGGAGCAAGTTGTGTACAGTGACAGAGCCCACTAGAAGGCTGAGGCAGGGGACTGAAAAGTTGAGCCCAGCCTGGGCAACTTAGTGAGACTGTCTCAAAATCAAAATCAAAATGGGCTGGGATGTAGCTCAGTGTGAAGGCGCTGGGCTCGATCCCCAGTGCCATATACACTAGGAAAAAAATTGAGAATCCAAGAGCCTTTAGGGCTAAAGCTCTGAATGACGAAGGCAGGCCCTTTTTTCCTACCTCGGCTTCAGCGCATGCTCAGCACAGAGGTTGCTGTTTCCGGTATAGATTATTTTGTCTGTGTTTTCTTTCTGAGGGTGAGAACAGTCTGAGGAGCCCTCAGGACCTGGCACCTTGAAAGACATCATCAGGATGTCTCTGTAATACAGAGTGTGGACTTGGCCAGAGTCTACCTTGGACAGTACTCACCCAGACTGTGCATGTTCCGTCTGGGGCTGGCTGGACTCTCTTTTTCTTGTTTTACTTTTTCTTGTTTAGTGTTACAATGAAAATTTTTAAAAAGGAAAATTTAGTGCTTCTAGACATTATACATAGACTATATTATACTGTGTATATTTTGTATGTGGCCCAAGGCAATTTCAAGGACAAAACAATACCACCATGTCCGGCCAGAGCAATGGCCTGCTGGGCCGCGGTAATTGACAAAATACACATTAAAGTGAAATTGATAGCTGCATTTCCTGGACTTCCTGCAAACCTTCCTGTGTCCTCATGTAAAAAGTCTCGTGTGGTGTCTGACCAGTACGAAGCAGGTGGTTACTTGCAGGTAGAAGTTAGATTTTGCTTGTGCCCACTACGAAGTAGCTGGGATGAGTATGGAGTTCACTCAATTCCTTTTCCACTTCTTTTTATCATCCGTCTACATTCATAGAAGCAGGTCCTCCTTGCCACGGACATCCAGTTCTACCTAGCAACTGAGCCTCCCTCAAAACATAGGGGAGCAGTTTGTCGTATCTCAGGAGCGCGTGCCTTCTGTTCTTGTATCAGGCACTGTTCTCCCTCCACCTCTGCACCCTGGGGTGGGTTCTGCCGACTGTTTCTTTGGCTGAACTTGACATTTAGTCATCACACGACAGCATCGAATTAGCAGCCAAGAGGCTCCTCACTTGCTTTTGGTTTGGACGCGTGTTCATCCACCTGGCAAATGTTGTCCTTCAGAAACACAAACCACAGGTGTACAACTTCGCTTCTGTACTGTCTGAGAGCCTCTGTACTGTCTGAGCGCCTCGGGGAGCAGGTGTTTGAAGGAGGCAGCCTTTGGGAGAGGGGCAAGGCGATTAGCTCTTTCCACGAAGGGGAGGGAGAAACCAGGTTAAGTTTGATCACTACCATTTCACCTTTGGCCTCTTATTACAGCTATTTGACACAGCCGGTTGGCAGATGGAGCAGGAAGATAAATGTGCCCGTGTGACTAGGTTTAATATCAAAAGTGGAGATGAGACGCACACGTCATTCTCACCCAGGACGCATTCTCTTCAACAAGATCTGCCGGTGACTGTGAGTGATCCTTCACCGCTGGCGGGGCCAAAAGGTGAGCAGGACAGAGGGACCCCATGCTATGAATATTTCACAGCCCGAGTCTCCTGGCTCTGCCTGAGGCCTTGTGCTGACTGAGGGCTTCTTCAGGGTGAGTCCTCAGTTGACTGATGAATACAAAACGCCTCTCTGAACAAAAGCCATTCAAGATTCGCAGAAGACAAGACAACCTACTTTGGTTTCTGTGTCTGGTACCGGGGTATCAGCAGAGATAAAGCCCTGAGTGACAGGGCAACCAAACACAGAAGAACACCACCTATTGTTTCCCCATTGACGGTGGGGACAATGGGAAAGTTAGAGAGTGACCGTAGTGTCATGGACCGCTGTGAACTTGGGAGAACTCAAGGATCAGAGGTAACATGAACCAAGGAGGAGAGGGAAGATAATATTGAGTTACTGAACAATCTCAAATTGTACTGAAACGCATCCCGTCTCTTTGGAGGGGGCATGTTTTTGACAAGGAAGACAATGGGGAAAAAACGGGCGGCTGTAACAATATCACCATTTTCTTTTACTACGGGAGGTAATGTGAACTTCTTAGAAGACACCTTCTTTCACCACGCCTTTGTTGTGCGGGCTATTGAGGAGCACAGAGACCAGAGTCGCTGCCTTGTTCCGGGGCTGTCTCAAACCAAGGAGCCAGATTCCCCCAGCCAACGGCAGCTGCTCCATTGTGAAGGAGGGAGCAGGTCTGTGGCCAAGGGCAGCCGGGGGAGCTGAGAGGGAACCGGAGAAGCAGAGAGTGGGAAGGAGCGGTGGAGAAACGGGACATGCAGGTGGAAGGGAAGGAGGGACAGAGGGAGGTGGCTGAGGGCAAATAAGCAGAGGAATTTTGACGGTGTGGAGAAAGGGGAGGGACACGGAGGCCGTACCACTCCACGATGTGAGCAAACTCAGTGTTAACCAAACCAGCAACAGAAGGAATCGCTTTTGCAGTTACTGGATTGAAGCTAGAAATCAGCACTTGAATTACTTATTATTTTGGTAGAAATTTAGCTAATATTTGGTAATTATTTTTCAATCTCACTCTCACACGGAAGCCTGCTTTTTCAAGCTCACACCATAGAGAGAGCTACCTGCCAAGGGTCCTGACAGATGGTCTGTTTATCCCTCATCCCAGCACGGACGAAGGCTCCTGCAGCAAAAGAAACACGAATATACCAATGGAAAACTTTGCCTGCAGATGCAGTGGGTCCCACTCGGAAGTCCACTGAGCTCGTCACACCTGGGTTAAGAAGTGCTATTGCCAAATGTCTCCAGTAGGGTGGGCTTATGGTATATATCAATAAACCCTCACAGCCTTAAATTCTGCACGTCTTCTGACCTCCTGGAGATTGACTTTGACCAAGTTGACCATCTATGCCTTCACAAATAAATTGCTTCCAAGGAACTTTACTTAGGTACAGCATTTTCGATAGCAAAGTCATCCTCATTGCAGTGTGACCTTCCTTGTTTGTTTGTTGACAATTCAGAAGGCACAGGTGGAACCTTTATAATGACAAGTCAGTGTCCTGTATGTGAGATAGCATGGTGGGGTACTGTGAGAAACAGGATAGAGTAGGAGGTTTAGATCTGCTGTCAACCTAACACATTCGGTAGAAGTAATTTTTCTTAACCAATTCTGATTACCAGCATATTCTCTTGCCTGTTCTCTTGTAGACTCCCTTTCAATCTCCTTTAATAAAAGTCAAGTTGAGAGTAGCTTTGAAATTTCTGCTGCTAGCTTTTGTAGAGTATAATTGGGTTACGGGTATGGGTGGGAGGGAAGCCTAAACGCAGTACCACTGGTCTTCCTGTTTCTTCCATGATGAACACCAGCCCTTCCATCCTCCACCTTTATCCTTCGATCATTTCTCATAGGCATTGGAAAACATCAGTTGTCCTGGATGCCTGAGAATGGTGACCACATGGACTCAGGCGAGTTGCTGTCTGAAACTGAAGCAAGGAATAGACGTGAAGTATGGTTCAGAAAAAGGAGAACAAAGCGTTGGTGACAGTTGACCGAAGGTCTCAGTGGAAAATTGAGGTCAACAGGTGAGGGAAGAAGAGTTCCTGGGACACCAGGAGCAGGTGGAAAAACACATGGTAGGTAGGAGGGGCAGAGAAGTGTCAACGTTACTTTATGAGACCACCCCCCTTGTTCTTTGCCAAGAATAGGGCCCTGCAATCCAAGCTTTTCCTGTCTGACGAGTTAGAACTTAGCCCACAAAGAAAAGGAACCAGAAAATTATGACAAGACAAATTTCTTTTGAAGTGCTACAGTGCCATATGTTGGTTGATAGATGTAGGCATAGAAATCCTGAAAGTTAAAGGTGTAGATTCTTCCCACTACTTGGGGGGATTGAGTTCACAAATCCCTGCTTCAAGACACAAACATTGTTAGCAGGAAATTCATCCTAATCTTCGGGTAAGCTTGAATTATAATATCTACTCCTATCACCAACACCACAATCCCGACTGCTGCCAACACTGATTTTAAGGGTCAGGGCCTGAACTCACCTTTTCCATAAGGAAGTTCATTATCAATGAACCCTCCACAGTGGTCCAATGCCGTAACTATTATCACCTTCATTTACCAGATGAGAAAAATAAAACTCACAGATAGTAAGTCTTATCTCAAGACATTTGGTGGTCAGTGTCTGGTCTAAAATCCAAGCCTGGTTCTACTCAGAAAAACGAATGGCACCTCACAGGAAATGACATTTACTGCCATAGGCAAAAATAGGCTTGTGGTGACCAAGGGCAATTGTGGGTTTTAGAAAAAAAAAAAAACAAGAAAATGTCCCTAAGCCTGGTTGTCCCAGAAGTTACTTCTAGAGTCAGTGGTGTTCCTGGACATCTTATCTAAGCTAATCTTAGGTTTCCTTTTTTTTTTTTTTTTTGCTAGAATGAAGCAATTACACTTAACACTATCACAGTCTTCCAAATGTGAGATGTTTAGACACTGTGACAGACACAGAACTGAAGAGGGTGGGGTCTGCAACCTCATGGTTCCTCATGGTTCCTCTCATCTCTGTACCTTCGTCCAGCCCATCCCCATGTCTACTGTGCAGCCCACATATCATACATGCTCTATGTTTATCAAAATTACACGAAAAAGGTAGCTTACCACCATAAGTAGTTCAAAACAGATCATGGCAAATGCCTAAGAAACAATATGGTATGATGAGTTCGGCCGTTTCTCATTGTTTGGAGCTGAAACATCCTCAAATTGGGACTGAGGTACCCTTCTCCTCCTCCCTGTCCACCATAAAGTGAGCGACTTTCTCTGCGCTACACTGCCACCACCAAGAGCTGCCTCCCCACCAGCCCCAAAACAACAGGACAAAAGTCTATGGTTGTGATCTGAAACTTCTAAAACCAAGAGCCAAGAGAAACCTTTAAGAATAAGTTGCTTGTCTCAGATATTTTGTCATAGTGATGAGAAGCTGACCAATACACTATTGAAGAAAGATAAGACTAAGAAGCCAAAGTGATCAGAAGGACCCCATGGAGGAACTGGCTTATGACCTTAAAGAATAGGAAGAAAACTGACAGGCGGAAACAGAGTAGCAGAGAGCAGGGCTAATTCTCTCTCACCCCACTTCATCTGCCAGTTGTGTCGTATAAAAGAGCACAGCAGCGGGTAAGTCTACAAAAGAGAATGACCAAGAGCCTTCATTTTTGAGTTTTGGAATTGCGACTGTGTTCTAGGAAGGAGAATTTATTGAAGGTTTTAAGCAAAGAAGTGATATCAGCAGCTCTATCATATTCAAATTCAGGCAACAAGGAATGTTGTAGGAGGCACTCACGCGTGTTTCTTTATCTTATTAACCACTCCAAGCAATTATGTAAATTAGACAGTTTTAGTGAATGTTACTTGCATCTCAACAAAAATATTTGATGAAACACTTCCATTGTCAAAGTGAGACGGTACAAGTTTCTTCAGAAAAATAACCTAAGATAAAAATCCTTTTAATCTTTTCAGGCTTCATTTTAGCTTTTTTGGGAACCTTCCTTTACCTTCAAAATACTTTTGTAAAAAAAAAAAAAAAGTCAAAAGAAAAAAGGAAGAAAGAAATAGTCGGCAAAAGTAAAGAAAGTAGGAAGAAAGACATGAAGAAAAAGAAAAAAGAGAAGGCGTTTTATATTTTAAGGACTACGTATGCCCTCTTTTCTGAATGATGGGGGAAATGATGCAGATACAAAGACAGTCAGTGTCTGAGGCAGCCTTGAGTCAGATGCCTCGCTCCTGGACTTTGGCACTGTCAAACAGGAATCTGTTCCTTTCTGTAGCCTTCTCTGTAACTATTCAACACCCAAACCACTTTTTAGATGTCTGGATTTAATTTGGCACTTTCTTAAATTTCATATATTCTGTGCTCCCGAGCCTTTGTCGGTGACATCATTTCTCCTGAAGGTGGAAATTCCAGGATCCGCAGGGCTGTTGCTAAATTCCTTTTGGAGCCAGTTCATGTAGGAAGCTGGTTCCCTGGAGACCCACCTCTAGGAGCTGCTTTGAGTGTGGTAAAGAGATTTATTCCCAGACAAATTGGCTTATAAATATGAACCAGCCCATGAAAGGCAATCCACAGGGCAGGTCTGGAGGGAATGATTCGTTTTCCATTAGAGACTAGTTTTTGTGAAAGATGAAATATGTAGCTCTTTTCCTACTACTAACCTTGGGTATTTTTACTCCCATGGAATGTGAATATTCTTCATTTACTCAGTACAGCAGTCCCCCGGGGCTTGTAAACCCATAATTGGACAATTGAGATTAGGAGGTTAAGAAAACTGACACCCAGAGAGACTTTATAACTCTTTAAGCAACTGTTTTATGGGCTGAAAATGTCTTACAGCACCACTTTAATCATCTCTTGAGAGAGACTGCCCCTGTTTCCCTGCCCACCACAGAGAACTCCCAAGATGAAGGCAGCCATGTTGTCCCCTGTTGAGTAAACATAAATTTCTTCCTTGAGATCCTCATTAAAGCTGGATTTCTAGGAAGTGAATGGGGAAGAGAAAGTCGGTGTCGGGTTAATATAAAATCAAAAAATAAAAAGCCACTCAAGGACTTTCATTTCAATCCTAATGCATTTCGAGTGTATCAGTTGAAGTGTCTTGAAACATTGCAAGTTTCACTCATGTTTTTTTCCTGGAAAATTTACTGACTGTTAGTTTCTGACCACTTCTAGCATTTAAAACCCTCAGAACACACCGCAGAATTATGCTGTTCAGGGAAAGGATGTCAGAGCATCGCTGTGCAGTGTTTCAGGGAGACAGAGCAACAGGAGGTGCCAGAGGCTGGAGGCTAGGAATGCCATTTCCTGGAAGGGGCGGAGCCACTGGCCTTCAGGAAGTCTGCCTTCTGGAGGTCTAGAACAGGGGACACCCTAAATCATGAAAGTTTCCTGTCCTTCTTAGTCATTCCTCTTACCTCCAAGCTCCCCAAATCCAAGGTCTTTAGAGATGGGATAAGCCTCAAGTGCATCCAGCAGCTACTGTTCAGAGTAGGAGACTGGTCTTAGAGTGACCTGAGTGGCTACCAAGTGGATGGAACCCCACAACAAGGTCTGCAGTCTTTAGAGCAAAGACACCTAGTTTCAGACTTTATAGAGAATCAGCACACGTAGGTGTTGCACCCAAGCACTGTCAAAACCAGCTGGAAGAAGCGGTGATGTGACTTCCCACTCAGCCACATCCAGCCAGACAGAGCACCCAGCGGAAGTGCTTCCTGTGCCTTGAGTCTTGGTCAACCACCTCCTTCCAGACACACTCCCCAAGCCCTTGCTGTAGCCCAGAAAACTCTACGATTCCACCTTGAAGCAAGAACAGCTTCAAGGGCTCAGGGAGCTCTGTGGATGACAATGGCACATAGCCATCTACCCCCCAGGATGAGGGCCTGAGAACAACTTGTTGGGCCTTCACCCATGGAAACATCCATGCCCCAATATCCTGCTGGGAAAATGGGCACACAGAGCACACAGAGGAGGCACAGTGGGAGGAGATTAAAACCACAGATTCTTAGAAACAGGGGAATTATACCCTCTGTGGCACAACTTGTTGTTGCTCAGAATTTAGAATACTTCCCATCATGGATCCCACCTCCCTAATGTTTGCTGATTGGTTACTCAGGGCCAAGCGCTGCTGTGAGCACCTCATATGTGCCAATTCATATAAACCTCGAGGCTACTCTAGACTAGAATCTGGAGACTGGTAGCTCTAATCTACAAAGAACATGAGGCCCAGATAGGCTGAGTAACTTACCCTGTGTCACACAAGTAGAGGCTAACAGGGAACTGGATCCAGGCAGTCAAACTCCAAGGCCAGGCTTGGGGGGAGGCCACTTTACTTTGCTTTTGCAAGATTAAATCGTAGAGCAGGCTCATAAGGACTTCACAAAAAATGATTATTGTGACTCCAAATCATCAGAATGACTCCCAGGTCCTGACGCAAGGTCGTTCCTTTAACAGGAAAGTCATGTGACGGTATCAGCATGTAGCCCATTGAACTCCAAACTTTGAACCGTGTGCCCCATGTTGCAAGACATTGTTGAGCATGAAGGTGTGTATGAGATATTTATGTACACCTGGGGTGGGGAATATTTGACCTCTAGGGTATACCATTTAATCCAGACTGGCCAAAGTCACTGTCACTTTAGGGGTGAATTCATTCTATAGTAATTGAATGCTTTACCAAGTTTAGCAGGCTAACTTTAAGGTGATAATTTTAAATGGTCTGCAAATCATGGCATAAGTATCCAAATGACCTTTGGCGGAAAAAAAGGCTTCCCACTCCCTCTCTATATACAGCTATATGTACATATGGTATATTCTAACAGTAATTTTCCTATGTATGAAGACTTGTAGGACTCCCCCCTGTACATTAAATTGGTGCTGAGATAATTTTTCTCTCAGCATTAATTTTACTTCAAATATCATGATAAATTAATCCCACATGAACAAATGTGTATATATTTTATATTTTTAATATTTTTAGTATGTGTATCAGCCTCTGGGACATCCTGTATTTTCCTCATCTACAAATTGTGTAATTATCCTGTAGAACATATATCCACTATACAACACATAGAAATCAGAAATTAAAAGGAAGAGATAATGAAAAATAGAATTTCTTATGCTGTTCCATATCTTGAGGGGACTATCTCACTCAATTTTGAAGGCCAGCCAAGCAGTGGTGGCACACACCTGTAATTGCAGTACTTGAGAGTCTCAGACAGGAGGACTTCCATGTGTTTGAGTTCATCCCGGGCTACACATTGAATTCTGGACCAGACTGGACTCTAGAGCCAGATCCTGTCTCACACACACAAAAAAAATTGAAGGCCACTGAGAAACCCACGTTTTCCTTTTTTTGCCCATAACAGTGAAAAGAGAGCCTTGACCAAAGACCCGTTTTCCTTAACCCAAATTTCCAGGTGTTAAGCTGTGTGGGAAACACTAGGCTCCTGGCCAGCATGCAACCCGCTGAACCCTGAGCACCCGGCAAGCCAGCAAGTCCCCACCAAGGCTCAGAGTCTGAATCCAGAAGCAAAGAGAAGCAAGACACCCGGAAATGGCACTACGCCCCACCAACCCCCTCCAAACATGATGGCGCTGGGCAGGCCACTCCCTTCCGGAAGCTTCTGCTCCCAGAGGCTGCAGAGGGAGTGGTACTCGGATGGGGCTGCTGAGACAGGACGCCCGACAGTGGCTCTATCCAGTTCAGTCTCCAAAGCCCTGCCTTGCACCCGGGCCTCCGCTTCCCTCCTCCCCAGGTCCCCTTCCAGTTCGCGGCCCTCCCTGACCGCTCCCAGGAGCGCCATTCCGGGCCAGAGAAGGAAGGCAGGGAAGGCTGCCCCGCAGGCCCGAAGGGCAGCTGTTTATATTATAATTAAGGTTCTACAGCATAAACTGAAATGTAGCTTGACTGTTCCAACACGGCACTGGAGGTAATTACCACTGCTCGAGGCATTCCCCGCTGCCAATTACTTCTCTTCCTAATTGAATAACTTAGGCCACGTCGTGTAGGGCCCGGGAAAGGGAGACGCGGCTTTCAAACGTGGACTCTCAGCAGACGCCTCAGAACAGCATGATGTTTGGCGCACACTCAGCCCAAGCCTGGGAGCTGAGACAGAACACAGGACCATTAGTCCTGGAATCCCACTGCTCACCAAACCCAGGCAGACTCAATTCCCAGCATCTGTTCCCTCGGCTACGAAACGGGGATAATTGAAAAGTGGACTCACGGCAGCGCTGCGAGGATTACGTGGAATGACACTTGTGCTAGTCAGCCCTTTCGTGACTGTAACAGATATCTGAGATGGTCATATTAAAGAGGTGGAAAGTTCAGAGGCTTCAGTCTGTGGCCACTTGGCGGCCCAACGTGGTAATAGTATGTAACCGCAGTGGCTTGTTCGTCTCATGGAGTCCAGGAAGGAAAGGAGAGGCTGGAAGGATCTGGGATCTCAGTATCCATATCAAGGACACGCCCTCCAGTGACTAACTTCCTCCCATTAGGCTCCACCTCCTGAAGATTCCGCCACCACCCATGAACAAGCCTTTGGGGGACACTTAGCCAAACTATAGAAAACTATAATTGTTATGCAGAGAACATCCAATGAAGATTCTGGCCTCAGGCAATGTGCTAACATAGAGTGTGACCGAGGAAGGGCAGGAGATGACACTTGCCCATTTCAATAAGGAAACTGAGGCAGAAAGCACACTTCAATCCCACATGAAACAGCTTGGTAGGGAGGGCCAATAGCAGAGATAAAGTGCACCACCTTGGCTTAAAAGGAATAATTTTAGATATGTGGGATAGGTTCCTTCTAAGGCAGGTGGGTAGACACCTGAGATGTCCAGCGTGGGGGAGGGTGCGCCCCTCTCTTCTCTGTTTTGGGACTTACGTAGTATCCTGTGGTTGTTCTGCGCCATCCAACCCTACGGTTAATATTATTAATTATATGCATTAACATAGCACTTCCAACTTTTAAAATTGTATTCTATTCTCCTTTCCTACCTGGAAAAGGTAAGGACCCCTCCAGGTTCACCAATGAAAAGACAGAGGCTTAGAGATGTGACATAACCCCCAGCAGAGGACTGAAGCGCAGGAGAGTGGAGACCCAGCAGAGGACTAAACCCCAAAGCTCAGCCTCCGAGTATTCCCTCTGCTTCACAGGAATAAAGTCGGGTCAGCCCCCAAAGTCGAGCACCATTTTCCTATCCCAACACTTCACAGGTATACTTGCTGTTGAAGTTATACCATGCGTTTAAAACAATGCAAAAGCCAGAGATAGTGGTTCTCAAATTTTGGAGTACCTGGGAGACTCTTGGGGAATGTGTTTAAAATGCAGATTCCAAGGCCCCATCCTCCGCAGGGACTCTACTCCCTGGGTCTAAGTTGGACCCCAGAAAGCCACAGTTTGATAAAGTCCTCAGATTACCCTGATTTTCAAGGTTCGAAGGCTGCACTCAGAATTTAGGATGGACCATGGCAGCCCATGAAGTCCCACCTAAGTGACCTCAGTTAATTGACTTCACCTTTCTGAACATTAGTTTCTTTACATGCAGATGAAGGTCACAATGTTTACCTCTGAAGGGTGTTGCAAGAATTCAGCAATATGACGCCTGTAAAGTGCTCAGGGTGCCCCTAAAACACACAGAGTCCTTGGTGACCTGCGTACTCCCTAAGGTCACTGTTGCTCTGGTCCTGAAGATTACCAAAAGGCAGCCAAGCCTTGTGTTACTCAAGGATGAATTCCTATAGCTTGAAACTGTTTCACTGGGAGTCATTAAATCTACAGAAAATTGGAAGACAAAAGAAGCATCGATGGGACTTGATAAATTCAAACCAGTTTTTAACAAGACCGAGTCATTTATCCTCATTTAGCTGCTTTGGGTGTGGGAGTTGGCAACTGTTTGGATAAACAGGAGTTTGTTTTCTAATTAGCAGACACTGATCAATGGTGGGGAAGGGAGGCGATGGGTGACGAGGCAGGGCGCTTCTTCAGAACTGGCTTTAAGTTGAGGTGATTTGCGCAGAAACACACAGAGCCCAGCACTGATGAGGTAAGAATGTTGGACCCTATCTCCTACGGTGCCCTGCTTCCTCCTCACGACCTTCCACTTTCCTGACACTTGTGGGCATTGGAGTTCAAGTGCATCCCAGGACCCCAGCTGATGTCAGGGTAGAGAGGAACACTGGCCTCTTCCCAGAGGAAATTCCTTCTAATGCTAGGCTCACTCCCCACTGCTCCACTTCCAGTTCTCCAAGTCTCCTCATTGTCTTCTCTTCTGTGACACCCGTGGATGTGAGGAACTCAGAGGTTCTCTCTGTTCCAGCGGACTTCAGTGGCCAGGGGACTTCAGCCCATACGTCACCAGCTGTGTATGAGCAAAACAGGGTGGACGTGAATGCAGAGAGCAAGGAGTGGTCTTCCCTGTGCCCCAAATACTTGCACACCCGTATAGTCAAAGCCTGCAGGAGGGCGACCGCTAAGGGCCTGGGAAAGATTATGCAGAGCAGCATAGTCCACCAGGCTCCAAGTATGGAGACGAGACAATGCTAAAAGACAAGGCCTCCAGCCTCCAGCATCCTTGACCTCTCACTCAGGGCTGTGACCTTGCTCCTGAGAAGGTCCCACAGAAAAAGCCTCCAGGC
>PVKB01007070.1:0-44400 GCA_004027205.1 Ctenodactylus gundi
AACCCACCCCCAAACCCCAAGACCAGTGTGCAGTGTGGCCGGGCTGTGATGAGGACAGAGTGGTATGTGATGGAGAGGAGACAGGCTTCAAGTCATGTAGCGTCTTGGACTTTGAATGCTACTTCTCATACAATGGAGGGAATCTGAGGGTAACTAATAGAAAAGCAACCTGTTCTTGCTGGAACTGGCCTTAGCACTTACGATAGGTATGTAGTGATACCTTGTTAATTCTTTGCACCTTCCTGGCGGGTAGTGAAGGCATGCGCTTCCCACATGCTCCCTTCACCAACTGGGTGAGATGTGTACTTACCCATTTTTGAAGTGGACAGTGGGTGTTTTCTTTTTTTTCCTCCCACTGAGTCTTGAGATTTACTATCTAGAGTCCTTTGTCAGATACATACTTTGGAAGTATTTTTTTCCAATGTGTCTTTTCACGCTCTTCATGTTGGAGTTCACAGTTATGATGATGTCCTAACAAATGTTTTTTCTTTTTGTGCATCTTGCTTGATGTATTAGGTCTAAGACAATGCTTACCTTTAGATCCTAATGATTTTTTGTGGTTTTTTTTTCCTAAAACTGTTACTTCAACATTTTTACATTAAATCCCTGACTCATTTTGAGTTAGTTTTTGTGTAAGTTCAGGTCAATGCCCTATTGCTCCAGCACCATGCTGAAACCTCTCTGTTTCATGGTTTCCGTATCTTTGTCAAAGATCAGGCAGGCAACCCGACTGTGGGTCCACTTCCTGGTTCTCTACTGTTTCATTCATGATTGTGTCTGTTTCTGCCAATATTGCACTATTGTAGACAGAAAAGTAAGCCTTAATACTGAATACAATGAATCTTCCCACCTTATTTTTCCATGTGAAGACTGTTGAAGCTCTGCTTCACCTGTGTCTTTCTACTTAAATTTTTAATAAGTATGTCTATGTTTACAAAGTTCTTGCTGAGATTTCGATAGAGAATGCTTTGAATGTACAGATCATTTTGAGAACCAAGACCCTGACTACCAAATCTTTTAATATACAAGCACTTTAATTTTGGCTTTATAATTTTGGCATCTCATAATCTGTGGCATACAGATCCTGCCTTGTGATGTTTCTACCTAAGTATCTCATTTCTTTGGAGGAACTGTAAGTGATATTATGTTTCTCATTTCAGTTTCCGATGTTCATGGTTAGCATGTATGTTCATTTTGTCTCCTACAACTCAGCTGATATCACTCATCTGTTTTAAGAGTTCTGTTTCTTAAGTTTGTTCATTTTCTTTTATTTTTGGTTTTGGTAGATTTCTTGAGATTTTTCTGTGGAAACAATGATATTATTTGCAAACAGGGACAGTTCTTCTCCTATCTGTAGGTCTTTTTCCTTTCTTTCTTATAAGGATGTCTACAACTTCCAGGACTATGAAGAACAAACATGCTTGCCTTGTTCATGAGCAATCATTTGCCATAACTGCAACTGTTGGGTAAATGTCCTTTATCCAGCTGAGGTAACATCCAACAACTGATAAATAGATGGGGGATTTTTATCATGAACAGGAATTGAATTTTATGGAATGCTCTTCTCTGAATCAACTGATACAAACATGATTTTTCCTATTTAATATGGTGGACTACATGGATTGACTTCATGGGATTATTTTAAGATCTGAGTCTTATAATATCAATGTCTTCTGTGTCTGTTTTATTGTGTGTTGTTTCTATGGACTCAACTTCATTGCATTAACTCTTCTGTGTTACTGATTATTTTTATTTACCCTGGATTCTGCATCTAAAAACTCAACAGACTTCATCTGTGGGCCCAAGATGATGTCAGAACAAGCTGTGAGGGAGACGCTCCAAGGCCCTGTGGACACCTGGAAATGAGGCAGCACTGTGTCCTACCACACAAGCACTCAAAACCAAGACAACAGACATAATAACAGAAATGGCTGCTTAATGGGAAGCAGGATATGTAAGATGGATAACCTGGGCAAAAACATAAATCACATCCCAACTGGGCTGGAGTTGGGAGGGGCAAGAGGTTTTATCACACTACTCAAAAGGGCACACAATTTAAAATTTAGGATTTCTGAAATTTTTTATTAAATATTTTTAGACCGTGGTTGAGCACAGGAAACTGAAACCGCAGAGTAAAACTTTAGATGAGAGAGATGTTGTATCTTTCTCTCAATAGGCTTGTGCCAGACCTGAAACACAGCAATTCAGAATCACCGTAACCCAATTTCAGTTGCCAAGGTATCTGGGGCTAAGATGTATACTCTGTGAGAATCTGCATACTTTAGCTCACACTCATTCTTAAGGTGTATCACCTCAAGGTCCCAACCAAAATTAAAGATTCATCAGGATGTGTTTACTTGTTAGGTCACATCCTCTAATTCCTAACCTCCTACCCGCTGCAATACTATCGAAAGCACCTACTGCTTGGCCCTTGGAAAGTGGCAGCCATCCCCACCCCCAAATATCAGACCCAACTCCTTCCCCCTTGCAAGTGTTCACTGCAGTATACACTTTTTCATGCCTTCAAGCATATTTTCAAGTTGTTCACGTTTTTTTATTCTCCAGAGGACAGTTGATCTGATTTTCTCAGTGTGCAACTGCTAGAAACAGAAGTCCCTCATGACCTATTCTGAGCATCTGGCAAAAACTGTGAATGCTATTCCAGGAAAACTGTACACACTGACATTTTAACACTATCTCATGGGTTCTGATGGCCCCCTGGAATTCATCCATGAGCACTAGGATCCAAGATCCTCAAGTTAAAAAGTCCCATCTTGATAAAAGAAAAGGGACAATATAGTAGTCATAACTTGCAGGTGCCAAGGGCTTTCTCTGTTACACACTGTGCTAAAACGTAAAGCTCTGTAAGAACATTTGTGCTCTTTTGTACACGGCCCTCTCAGCTGCTACAGGAATGATAATTTCATGACAGCTAAAGTTTGGGACAATGTATGAGGTATGTTAGGGGTGCCAGGGTCAGAAGAATTTTCTATTGCTGCTGCTAAGTGTCTACCTAAAGAAGTTAATGGGCTTAATGCAAAGGGACAATATCTCAAACCTGGGCATGTTCTGAACTAATAATAGGGACGTCCAAAGAGCCTTTGGTGAGTGGAATAACACAGCCAACATTCCCTTAGGAATCAAGTAAACAGTGGTAGCTGAGTTCCAAGAATCCCCAGAGAAGGAGTCAATTTCTGCAAGGGAGACAGCCTACACAAAGAAAACAACCAGAGGTCTGAGACCCATACTCCTAGAATCCATACATGGCTCCAGGCCAGATGCAAGGACAGGAGCTTCACTGGCCTAGAGGTATACTAAAGGCACCAAAGCAGCATGCACAGGAGCGAAACTCTCCATGACCCAACCCA
Source organism: Ctenodactylus gundi (assembly GCA_004027205.1). Lineage (NCBI taxonomy): Eukaryota > Metazoa > Chordata > Mammalia > Rodentia > Ctenodactylidae > Ctenodactylus > Ctenodactylus gundi. The sequence goes on from PVKB01007070.1 coordinate 3,369, forward strand.
ACAGTGGCTAGTGGATGTAAAACTTCCAAAATGCTACTGTGCACGACACCTAATGGTAACAGGGGCACATTTTTATATGATAATGGAGATCTCAATTTCATGTTTTTATTTGGCCATGTGACTAGGGACAAAGAGGAGGAAGGGCGGAGGAGAGATAAAAGTCACAGATCAACTTGACCCTGAACCAATACCTTAGATCTTATCAGGAAAGACTGCATCCTGCCAGTGGGGAGAAGGCAGGGGGAGAACCTTCTTCCACTTAGGGATTAAATATCACAACGCACCGCACCATACTTTCAGTGTGCGTTTTCTCTGTCCATGTGTGGAGGAGCCACCCTTTTTGCAAAGAGATACATAGATAAATAAAGCTTCATATTTCTGCTTTCCATGCTTCCCATGTCCATCCCTTGTTTGGACAGATGACCTCTTGCAAGCCATCTCTCACACTACTATATTTGATTGACGTTACACTGCAATTTAGAAGAAAAAAAACAGCAGTGGAAGAGAAATATTCTTGGTTCTTGGTGGGGTCAATGCCAAACCCTTCCAGCCTCTCTTCCTCTCCCCCTCCCTGCCTGTCTACATGCCTGCCTGCCTTTAGTTCTCTCCCCCCTTCTCTCTCCCTCCCTTTCTTGCTCCCTCCCTCTCTCCCTCCTTCTTTCTTTTTTACTTTGTGACTCTACTGGTACTTAGTGTTTAAAGAAAACTATAAATCTACCTCACAGTGACAAACTGACATACACAATTCTTAGATATCCCATTATACCTTCATGTATGTAAAAACTGTGTTTAAGGCCTAAGTTTGGTTTTACACAGAAATATAAAGTATTTCTCATGTTTTGACATACTCTGGGGCTAAAAATGTTAATTTCCATGTGTACTGGGGAAAGTTTTACTTCATTCTGGTCAGAGCTTTGTTAAGAGGTGACCATTGTTTTGGAAAATTGCTTCCCAGAAGGCAAACTCACTTGTGTTTGCTTCAGTCACATAATGCTCCTCTGCTGGTCTGAGTTTGCGGTGGTCTCATTCTCAGAGGGCCTATGTGTAGACACACACATATGATTTATTAAGTCTTTGAGAGTCAAAAGGCCCAAGCATACACATCTGAAATGTATACTATTTTATTAAAGTTACTGTCTTTTTATTTTTCTCTTAATATTTCCGTAAAGGCGATACACTGATTTTTTTTCCTTCAAAGAATGAAGGTTTAGTGTACCTAATCCAAAATCAAAAATCTGAAATTCTCAAAAATCTTATTGTGCACAGATAAGACAACACAAGTTATTAAAATACTGTATAAAATTTTCTCTAGGTTATGTGTATCAGGTATATATAAAGTAAATGAACTTCATGTGTAGACTTAGGTCCTATATCCAAGATATTCATACTAGATTCAAAAATCTGAAAATATCTGAAACATTAGTGGTCTTAAGTATTTTAGGTCAGAGATGCTTGACCTGTAACTTTGAATTTCACTTCAGGATAAAAAGAGGCTGTTATAAAATATATGTTCTGATAAACTAGTACTAGCTCTGAAAAGGGAGTGGTGCGGGCAAGTGTTATGTTCCTGAAACAACCTGTTCCTCACACCACTCAGCCAGGCCCCGCAGCTCAGCCCATTCTCACCCTCTCTCTGCCTCCTCTGGCCCTCGGGCTTGCCTCCTTCCTCCATACTGCTTACTATCTCCCATCCCACCGACTCCTCACCTACCGAGTCTCTACTTCTTTTTCAGGCCAGCAGAGGCCAGCCACGTCCCTCTGTCGTGGCCTCAGAGAGCCACACTTCTCCCAGGGCACTGTGGGCTAAGTACTGACTGACGGCTGTCTGCTGCTGGTTCAACCACGTGCAAGTGTGGTACAGAACAGGCAGGAACTGGCATACACACGGGCAAATGTTTGTTAAGAGAAAATGAGAAGATGGAAAAACTTCCACTGCCACCAGTGGTCTGGTCACATCCCAGGGGTGGGTGCTAAGAGGAGTGACCTCCCCCAAGAGTCCCAAGAGAGGCCCGTTCACCTTTGTGCGGTGGCCTGCTATGGAGCCAACAGCCTCCCACACTTCATCTCCCCATCTCAGCTGCACATCTCAAGAACTCTGCATATATGAGAGGACATTTCTTAGGTCAAAGTTTGTACATCTTACACGAACCCTCGTAATAATTTATCCTATTTTGGATGATTTATATGATGAATAGCATCTACCTACTCAATAGAGTATAGCTATTGATAATAACATGTAAGTAATATTTTTAAAAAACTTTCTTTTTTTGGTGTAAATTTAAAAACCTCTCATTTTAAAGTTTTTTTTTTCATGTTCAAATCTTCATGATTACAGACAGATACAACTGGATGCTATATTGAACACCAGGGAGTGTTCAGCGCACAGCTATTGCCGGGAGCTAACGAAGTCTCGGGTTAGGAATTCTGGATCTCAGAGCAGCACTGCCATGGCCCACACTGATGCACACCCTTACTTGCAACTCAGCCTTGGAAAGTGAACCTTAGTTTACTCATATTATAGAGGCATAGTAATAGTTTCCAATTCACAGTTATTGAAGAGACTGAGGTAAGATTTATCTCCAAGTATGTGACATTTTGCAAGCAGTCAGCAAATACACCAACAGTATTACAGCTACTATCCATCCACACATCACCGTGTACAATTAGGGGAGGTCTAATCAGAAGAGCAGCTGTCCCATCATCACAGAGGAATAGTACGAACTACTTAGGGTCAGAGATGTGAACACAACGACCTGGCTCCTGCAGGTAACAGGTGAATTCCTTTCTTTTGCATTTTATCCTCATCACAGAGATAATTATTTCACATTTATGAGGTGGCTGTAAGAATTAAATGAAATTATCTACAAAAAAGTATTGAAATCTGAAGAGTAAGCATAATTATTACCATTAAATATTCATTATATTTTAAGTAACTCACATATAAAATGAACAGATGATATACAGTAACACTCCTTTTTCTTAAAAATTTAATCATCTAAGAAATGGCATTATTCTAACTTCAAGTTAATTATCTAAGCCAAAAATAAACTCACCTCAGTCATAAATGTGGCCAGGTGTTATTTTAGGCTCAGGCAATCAAAATGTATCTCCTAGAACAAGCCAATTCAGACAACGCTGTAGCCCTATCTCTTAATAAGAAAGCAAATCTAACTGGGCCTAGAGGCACAGACTTATAATCCTAGCAATCTGAGAGGCTGAGGCATGGGCAGCTTAGCAATTTAGTGATACCCTGTCTCAAAAAAAAAAAAAATTGCCTTGGCATGTAGCTCAGTGTGAAGATCCTGGGTTCAATCCTGAGAACTGCAAAAAGGTAAGGGGCTGGGCACAAATCTACACAATGAATTTCCTTTCACAAATGTCGTCTGAAACTCTGCAAAATACAAATATAATTAGCAAAAGAATATTTTTGAAAGTTCTAAATATGTAAAGAATTTTAGAATAATCTGATTTGCTTCTTCTTAAAGCAAAATTTTAAGTAGTATTCATTATGGTAAAAGTTTTTTTTTTTTTTAAACACATATCAACAGGGAAAAGCCTACACACAGCACGGACCTACCCACCTCGCAAGGCTAGTCTCTCATCATTTCCAACTCAGTTAACCTCTGTCAAACTAGTACAGGAAAAATAAACCAGGCTGCTACTGTGGTAAAGACCACACAACTTTTTAATGGAATTGTTCCAAGCCTTGACGTTCCATTTGAAAGTCAGTAACAAAATTTTTGGAAATGTGAAAGAAAAAAAAAAAATAACAGCTAAAGAATTGAATGCCTGGCAAGTTTTGAAGCCCATACTTATCCACACTCCTGAACAGTAATCACAAGTCAAGTCAAGTCCGGTTTGGTCCTTCCCTGCATTTTCTTCAAAGCAACCCGCAAACAAAATTGCTACTTCTTTTTTCAGTGAAAAAAGAAAAGGATGACGGAGACAGAGTCTGCATAAACTAAACAGAGAAGAAATATTTCCGCCACCACATACAAGACCTATAATAGTCCTCAACTAATCCACACCGAAATCTATTGATTTAGTACCTACTGCTTGAAATTTTCCCTTTATGCATAAAAAGCAAATACCACACTCTAATATTAGCCAAGACACAGAAGACCACCTAGATAGCTGTGGACTCATTTTTAAGTGCTAGGTAATAGTAGATTTAAAGGCTCCCAAATTTTAAAAGGTTTCTAGAAATGAACTTCCTTTATATACTGAAAGCCTCAGATTAGTGATGCTGCATTACTTTCTATAATGAGATACACACCTATATTTTGATTTAAAGAAGGATTTGCAGCTGTGCCCATTAATACAAAAGGCAGATGGTTTCCGACTACTATAATCTTGGAAGAAAAATGAAAAAAATCAACTAGGCATTTGGCATACCTCAATAAACAGCATAAGCTCATTATCATGCAAATTAACTATAATGTCAACTATAAAATGGCTCTATTAACTTCAGAGGAAGAGAAAAACTTCCTCCTACCCATGTGACTGGAAACTGTGCCCCTGGCTGTGAAGAGAAGTGGGAAGACTGCTCCAGCAGAGGTGACGCTTATGGCCCAGAGGGAATGCGCACAACAGCAGACAGGCCCTCAAAGAGGAGTGGGCTCTCCCAGCATGGATCTGAATGAGTTTCCTACAGATGAGTGAATTAGTCCTGCCAAGAAGTTGTTAATTTATATTCCCTGTTTCCAGAGATACTGAATTTAGAAGATAAGCTATCAACTGTTCTAAAGATTTATGAAGTAATTCTAAATACAGGTAAAACTCACCACCAGAGATCAGATTTTATTCCTTTTCTAATCAAAGAAGTTGGTTCAACAGGGCAACAGCAGTCTCTTCCAAGTCAGAGGTAATTACACTCAGGATTGGTTACAAAGTGAGATAAATAGATTTCAAGAAAGAAAAGAGGCAAAAACAATGGTTGTCAGTTACATGCTTTGTCTTCTTCCTGTCCAAACTATAGTCAACTGAAAAAAAAAAAGTTATACTAGGTGTCGGAGGTGAATGTGGTTAGAAACACCTCAAATACATATAGAATGGTATGCTCTTATTAAAATTGCCATGTATTTCATGATTGGAAGAGTAGCAGTCCATTTCCCATTGTTATTATAAAACATCTGGGGATGAGTAACTTATTAAAAAAGAGTTTAAATTAGTTCTCAATTTGGGAGGCTGAAAGTTCTGTCCTTTACCTAGGCTCTGGTAAGGGTCCCACTAGCTGGGTCATCTCATGGCAGAAGGCATCACGTTGGCAGCATTCGCAAGAAGGAGAGCTCAAATAACAGAGACAGGAAGCTAGAGGAACTGAGTGGACACAGCGGGGTCCCATAAGAACTACACTAAAGGGCATAAATGATCTAAGGACTTCCCACCAGGCCCACCTCTTAAAGGTCTACCTCCTCTTAACATAGCCTTACTGATGACTGAGCGCCCAACACATAAACTCTTGAGGGACATATTCAAACTTTGTCCAAACTACAGCATCACAGAATCACATAGGAAAGACGGCAATCTACAGTGTTTGTCAGAAGGCACACATTAAAATGCAGATGGGTTCACTTACATTAGTAAGAGAGATCATAACTATGAAACCCCCATGGCTTCTTGTTACATTTACAAGAGAACATTGACAGGTCTGCTTGATACAGACATTTTGTATATAAAATGACGACATGAAAATGTAAGAGACAGTTAATTAAAACCTCAGGATTTGTTAAGGCTTAGATCTGGAATGTTTCCCCAAAAGTCTCATGTTTGGAAGGTAAGTCAATCAGGGGAGTTATCCCACTGATTTTTCTGTGCTCTAAGAGGTTGGACCTGGCCAGAAGGGGTGGGTCACTGGGGCTGGACCCAGAAGGACTAGATCAATGGGACATGGCCTGGAAGGATATATTGTGGGCTGCCCATGCATGGACTGAGATATTATGAAACTGAGATAAAAATGAACTTTCCCTTCTTTAAGCTGTGGGTGTTGGGTATTATGTCCCAGGAACAAAAAGGTAAGGAAGATAGGATTATGGGCAAATTTCACTCTACATTTTACAGGCTCACTTGCATAAAACTCTCAGAGAAAAACAACAATAGGCCCAATACACATAAGAGCAGTTCTTAAGTTTTCTGGTCCTAGAATCCCAAAGAATTACCTAGGGTCTCTGAGTCACACTTTAAGAGTTGCTGTTATTGACACAAAACACAATGATGAATACTTACAATTAGGGTGGATACAGTATTGTAAATATCACCAGAGCACAGAAGCACCGTGTTCACTTATGAAAGGTTACCAGCATGTTCTTTATAGACTCAAGGCCAAAAAAGGGAACTAATTTCAAGAGACAGTAGTCTAAAATCATGCAAAATCTTCACGCTTTAATTTCATTCAAGCAATCATAAAGAATAATAGCACCACACTCAATCCTGCAATTTTCTGCCATCTCATACAGATGGTTATCTGTCACATGAAAAGAGTTCAGGAGCTATAGTTTTATAGACCATGGATCTCTGGCAAGAAGACATGATCAGCTTAGGTGGGTATTAACAGCCAGGGAAATGTCCTGAGAACATTCTGTGAATAGAGAAACCCAGTCAATTTCCACCCAGTCTCAGGCCGCACACTTTGTGGCAACTACAACATGAGCCTGAAATGAGGCTATAAGGACTTCCAGATGCATTTTCTGTGAAGGAGGGCTGATCCTGGTGTCTTAAGGCAAATATAAAACACATCAGGAAGCTCAGGGAAAGGGAGGACTAAACACTGTAAGTATATGCTAACCAGTAATATGAAAATTAAAAATGTCAACATCCCTGCTTTTGATATGGTTACCAAACTCCAAATGGTGATTTCTAAAACCAAAACCAACTTATCTCACCCATACTTCATTTTAAATTAAATGTAATCCCTCAATTTATGGATGAAAGACAAATCTAAGAGAAAGTTAAATTCAGGATCCTTAACTTGTCCCAGTTGCACCCAGACTGTGGAGTTCAATCCCGTCTGCCAGAGGGTCCCACATCAAACACCCATGGCTCCCCATAAACAGACTAAAGCACACCATAGAACAAAGGACGCCCAAAATAGCTTCAAAATACCAAAGGGGATTAGCCAGAAATTTTTTTCTTAAATTAAGTTGCTGTGATCTAAAGCTTGGCAAGTAGCATCAGAATGGAGAATTAGATTAGCTTTATCATAAATGAAAATGACTAGCACTTTTAAGATGCTTACATAAACAACAAAATTCTGCAAGTCTATGTTTAGCACTAGATTTTATATAGGTATAATTTTAAAATGAAGCTATTTCTTCTAAAATGTATAAATGCATAAAATGTAGATTGCCATAAATGTATTTTCTATTACAGCTGCTTTTGACAATGTCAGTGTAAATCATAACTGTAGGCAATTTATTTATATTAGCTTATGTAAAAAAAAGTGCAGCACATTACAACTTTATTAAGAGCTATGGTAGATAAGTTTACAAAATATTTTCTTTTATATAGTTCCTTTCTCTTAATTATATACAATAATGAGTAAAAGTCATGTTTTATTTTTTAAAAAAAGACAACCAAAACAGTTTATCTTTGATTTTATGTGTGAGACTAAGAGCAGCCTGTCTATAGTTTTAAGCTATAAGACAGTATCCACATAAGAAAATCCATAGGGGTTAGGAGCAAGGTACAGTGTACACTTGCAGTAATAACTGCACTTTATTAACATGTCTACATTTTCCCAAATACTTCTTTTAAAATATATACTCTTTCAGGAAGAAAACACTGACTTGAATAGCTACACTTCAATTTGTACACATTTATTACCTAAAATAATTTTTTCCCAACAGAAACTGATCAGGAGTTTTAATAAACTTCCTAATTTCCATGAATAGACATAAACTAAATAAGTCCATCACTTGCCTCTTTTCTCAATATTCATTAAAAACAAGAAAAAAAAGAATTAGAAAAAAATCTTTTAAAAAGATAAATTACAAAGAAGAAAACAGTGTAGCTAAGGACAAAAGTTTTGAATAGGGAAGAAAAAAACTTCACGAGTTACTCAAATTTTCACTTACACAAATATCTAGAGAAAAAAAGGCAAACGTTAAAAAAAATTTAGAAAATGAATTAAGTAAATATGTTGGTTAAATTCAATTTGACAGGAGTTAATATGAGAAACTGCTAAAGTCTAATGGCCACAATACTACACTGATAGGTTCAGCTTTTGTGCTGAAGCAGACTTTGTAAGTCTTAAATATGTTGTTATTTAAAACAAAACTTTGAAAAAGATAGACAGTGAAAGCAAAAGCACAGACAATAAACTTTGCCTAATACAAATATGCAGTCTAACTAATAAACATTTAAGGGAAGCTGTAGAAAGAGGAAATCGAAAGGGAAAGAAGAGGCAACCTACAAGAAATGCTGCATTTTCTCAAATAAAAATCCTGAAAAGCCGTGGAACGCTGTTTACTTGTCCCCTGCTTTACAGTCCTTCTGGACCGAGACGTCTGCAGACCGTGACCGCCCACACTGTGGGAAGCGTGATGATTAAAGAGTGTGCTGTATTCCAGTATCTGCCAGAGCGTTCTGCGCCATGTTGTAATTATTAAATCTGCAGTCTTTTTTATAATCTGTTGCATGTGTTGTGGCAAGTCCCCTATGTTGTCTGACAAGAAAACCACTGAACATGAATAGCAAGTTATTTTTAACGTGCACAAATGGCTAGAAAACTGGATACTTTTAATACTACATTTTCAACTTTTGCAAAAATGGTTTGACTTACCATATATCTAATACTTCAGTGAAAACAGATATGGCACTCTGAATTCCTTTCCAAGCCTCTTAAAGAAGATATATAGCTCAAGTTAAACCCCTTAATACATGGTAAGATGCAAGTTAAACATGTGCCAAGGGGACAATAAAATTCACCCTTACATCTTCCCAGTGATTCAACACACAAGAGAATACAGAGATGATGGCAGTAGTAGAACCCCACAGGCCTGTGTATTCTCAAACTTTTTTTTCCATCAAAAACTTGCTTTCCTTGCTGCTTACCTTTATTCATAAGAGTAATGTGACTTTAAAGACATACTTTTCAGGGAGTATTAATTCAGGCAGTATGCAAATGTCAATTAGAATACAAGAAGGGGCATTGATAAAAGGATGCAAACTCAGTGAATGAATAACAACCAAAGATCCTGGCTCCAATCCCCAGCCCTACATTTTCTCTCTTGGAACTAATATAGTACCATTTTTTTTTCTTTTAAAGAATAAGTCAGGAACCTAGAGGCAGGCTGGCCTGGCCCAAAATAATCTACATCATGATCTCTGCCCTGGGAGGGGCCAGTGAATTGAGTTCATATCCTCGGGGCTTCTATCATCACAAAAAAGGAAAGAAATACAAAAAGAAAATAAAACAAACACCCCCCCATAAGAATTTTTTTTAAAGATTCTTTTGAGAAGCATAAAGTCAAAACAACCAAAAAGTCATGACCCCCATCTCTGTAACACTCCTGCCAATAGCAGCCTTTCATCTGGAGGACAGACTGACAGTGTGTGATTCCTCTTCTCAGTGATCTAAGTCCTTAAACATTATTTGCATAGTTTAAGCAAGGAATCTGAATCTTTCTTTCCCACATATACCCCAAAGGCCATAAAATCCCTAAAACCAACTCGGAACCACACTGGCCTCTGGGAGAGGTAAGATGCCCACCTCTCTATCGCTTCAGTGATCTGGCCAAGCAGACCTGAGCAAATCGCAAACACGGCCTTCGCAGCATCAAACCTTTCTGCCTTTCCTAACCCGTGGCAAACACCGCAAAGACACACAATGATGCAGCACTATTTGAGCCATACCTACAACCACAGGCTATTTAGAGACTTCACAGATTTTATGTCACAAAGGTGAAAGACTATTTTTTTTTAAGATTATAAAGTTACACATTTGAATTAAAGGCTTCAGGTCCAGAGTTCTCCTTTGGTTATTCATTTTTAATTTCATGAATACAGATTAGCAACATATTTATGAGTATGACGCAAGTAGCTCCGCCTGCAGTATGTCATGCCAGCCTTTTCCTTTTTAGTGATGTGGGAGATCAAACCCGGGGCCTCACGCACGCTGGGAGAGCATCTAGCCCTGAGCTGCACACCCAGCGTTGCAGTCTCACTCTTACTCCTCATTTTCTAGTGTACTTTCCAGGGACACGAGAAGAAACCATCAAGCTTTTAAAACGACTTCTAGTAACCAGAGACTCTGACCAGGAAAGGCTCTCATATGTATCCTCTACTCTCATTTCATACTAATGTTGATTACTCTCTATATACGTGACACAATTTCAAGTTGAAGATTCCATTAGAGCCACAGTCCTTGCAGCTCCCCATATTACTGTCCCCCACTAGAATTCTAACAAATGAGATGGATAGTTGGGCCTATGTAATACAAAACTTTAAATACCTCACTTGCAAACATGATTCTGAACACACTAACTCATATACAACTCTCCTGAATTTTTAAAGTTCCTTATTTATGGACATTTAGATAGACAGAGGTTACAAAGGTGGCTGAGAAGAGCTTGAGCTCAGGAGTCCATAGGCAGCCTTTGACCACACCCCAAAATCGTAATAAACATGCAAAACATGTTCATCTAAATGTGGAAGTAGATGGTGGTATTATTATTATTGTTTCGTAAGTAAGAAAACTGCTCAAATTGTCCAAGTGACTGGCTGCAAGCACACCATCTGTGGCAGGCAAAATGATGCCACGCTAAAGCTATCTATAAGCCCTAGTCGCTGCAGCTTGTGAACATGTTACCTCATGTGGCACAAGAGAATAAAAGTCGCAAATATAAAAATGTTTGCTAATCTTTAAAATAGGAAGACCATCCAACTGGGCTCAAGATACCACAAAGGCCCTTAAAAGTAGGAGGAGGCAGGAGAAAGAAAACCAAAGGAAAGAAAATAAATTCTCCACAAGAGCTTCTAAAAGAAAAGTAGGTCTGACAACACCTGGCTTTGGCCTAGGACACCAACTCTGGATTCTTGATTTGCAGAACAGCAAGATAAATATGTTACATCGTTACGTCACTAAATCTGTAGTAAAATAAAAACTGTACAAAAGCAGTAAGAAATTAATACTGCTCACCAATGGGAGAGGAGAGTCAAATCTAAATCTTCAGACTTGTCACCATTCCTTTATTTTCCCACTGCCAGCATATCATGATTTTTTTAACTTCCTAATTTCATTGCATTTAAATTATTTAATTTTGGACAAATGACTCCAAGAAGATTAGACCTTACCTATCTGACACTTAGCTAACTGCAACTTTATGCTTTAGAACTGGATGCAATCAATAAACATAACGTTCAAGCCTTAGGCCACTTGTGAGGAATCTCTTGGGTCCTCGTTGGGCACTATTCCACCTCACTGCAAAACATGAGCTAATCCACAGCACCGTGCTAGAACGAGAATGGAGCACTCTCCAGACACACACGAGACCAGAAATAGCAGTGAATGACATGCTAAACCTTAAAAAGCCCACATACACATGCAAAAAAAAAAAAAAATCCAGATGCAGATCTTACATTACATCCCTCACAAAAATTTATTCAACATAGCTTAAAAAGACGGGCATGAAATGAACCTCAGAAATGAAAAAAAAAATCAACAACATTAATATTTATACAACTGGAGTCCTAGAAATAAAGAGTGGGGGAGGACTAAGCAAGTGTTTAAAGAAATATTGGCTAAAAAATTTCAACTTTAATAGAACTACAAATATACAAATATAAGAATCTCCAAGATCCTGGTTAAGAGGAACACAGGAAAACCATATCATGACATAACATATTCAATTTTATGAAAAACCTGTGATTTAGAAAAATTTCAGTGTGTGTGTGTGTGTGTGTGTGTGTGTGTGTGTGTGTGTGTGTGCATTTGTATGTACATGCATGTGTTTGTGAGTGAGCAGCCTAGAGGTCAAACCCCAGAGACTTGAGCATGCTAGGCTAGTGATTTACCACCAAGCTCCCCTGCATCTGTAGAAAAGTAACAAAAGCAGTAGCAGGTACCAAAATAAGAATAACAGCATTTTCAGAAAACAAGCAAAAGAAAAGTGAATGAAATTACCCCTTTAAAGTACTGAAAACTTAAAAAAAAAATCCTTTCAATGTAAAATTCTATTGTGCAAAAATGAAGGGGAATGAGCCTCCTCCAGACAAACTAAACCCGAGGGGACTGCGTCACCAGCAGACGTGCACCACAAGCAACACTGAAGGTAATTTTTCAAGGAGAGATGATGACTCCTCCCTAAATACTCACTTACATTTTTTCAAGACGTTTGTAAACCAGCAGCCTCGGGAGAGAAAGAGTCTGATTCAGGAACAAAGACAGGTGTATTTATTTTTATTTCCCAAAAGATACTGCTTCTTCTAGGATTAAGAGCATTTTGTCTGAAGCCTACTAATGAGAGATAGGAGCACCAGGAGCTGAGGTTCTTCTGCTGTGACTCACAGCCATATATGTGTGGTACTTATGTAGATTTTCTCCACTTTCCCTGCGGGACTCAGGAGACAAGGAGGACAGACACAAACATCAAACCCTTGCTGCCTTTGGGGCTGTAACAGACCCTCTGTCTCTGCCCAGGAAACCCATGCGTTCTGTCAGCATGCACGACACAGTCACAGATCATCTCATTATCCTGCCAGGAGAAAAACATCTCAGACCGCTCAGTCTTCAACAGCTGTCAGCTAGCTACCTTGGTTCAGTGGGCATGTCCAGAGCATCCATGGCGACTTACAACAGTCAAAAACCAGAAGCAAGCCCAACTGCTATTAAAAAAGTAGATGAAGCACACCTGCAATCCCAGCACTCAGGAGGCTGAGGCAGGTGGATTGTCCTGAGTCCAAGGCCAGCCTGGGCTACACCAGTGAGTTCAGGACCAGCCTGGGCTACAGAGCGAGACTTTGTCTCAAAAGAAAAAAAAAAGAAAGAAAAGAAAGTTAATGTATAAATGAATTGGTATACTGATTCAATGGAATATTCCTTAACAATAAAAAGGAATCAAGTTACAAACAACATGGATAGATCTCAAAAACATAATGCTGAATGAAACAAGCCAGACACAAAAGTGTATATGCTGTATCATTCTGTTTATATGAAATTATAGAAAAGAAGAAGTTAATCGATGGTGACAGAAAGCAGCTCCATAGTTAATTAAGACTGGAGTGGGGAGAGGGCTGACTACAGAAGGGCAATTACAGAGTACTGCAGGATAACAAAAATGTTTTTTGATTATGGTGGGGATAATAAGATGTATACATTTGTCAAAACTATCGAACTGTACATTTAAACGGAAGTATTTTATTCTATATAAAATTTTCCTTACAAAGTTGATTTTTGAGTAATGTTAAAACCACAATAATACATTATCATAATTCTGTGTTATAAAAGCAACAAACTAAAAGAAACACTAAGAAGAAAAACACTTGATCCAATTATCCTAAGGAAGCTTTTTTATTTTCTGTGCTCTCTTCAAATTTTAATACGATACATCTATCTTTTGCACAGCTGTTATCATTTTGTATAAACAATTTTGCATCCAGCTTTTTATTTACACTATACACATTTTTCACATTTCACAGGCTATACAAAATGACAACATAGAATTTCACCAAGGAGATAAGCAGTCATTTGGCTATTCACTAATGTCTAGACATCTGGATTGTTATTTTTTCTAATTATAAAAATTATTATAATGACATCTTAATATATAAAGATCCCCTCTTAATTTGAATATTGCTTTGGAAAAACTGTCAGGAGTCATGGTTGATTTTCTTTCTTTATTTCATTTTTTAAGAGCTTTGCATTTTAGAAACGGTATTAGTTTCCTAGGGACACTAACAAAGTATCGTGTAGTGGCTTACATCCCATAATTTACTGTCTCATGGTTCTGCATGCTAGAATTCTGAGAGCAAAATGTCACCAGGCTAGGTTCCTTGTGAGGATCCATGACAAACGTCTGCTCCATGCCTCTCCCTAGGTCCTGGTGGCTTTCTGGTAATCTGATTGGGTTCACCCTGGCTCACTAAAGCATTCCCTAATCTTTGCTTCCATCTTTACTTGGCCTTCTCTCTATACACATGTCCCTTTTTGTAAGGCTATCACCATAATGAACTAGGAGACCAACTTGATCCATATGACCTCATCTTAAGTGATCACACAAAAAATGACCTTATTTTAAATAAGGTCACATTTTGAGGTGGCATGGGGTAGGACCTCAATATAATTCGAGTGAGATGCAAATTCAACCCGTAACATAAATATATGGACTTGTTACCAAAAACTCAAAAAGCATAAACAACATGGTGAAAAGTGGAGGCTTTTTTCAGTCTCTACTAAGTCATTCCATATAAATAACAACTTGGCTTTTCTAACATCCGAGTAATACTTCAGGCTTCCATAAACCTCGTTTAGGTGCTGCTGATGTAGGCAAGTTGGTTAAATCTAGTTGGGCATTAATGGATACTAGGTTATTTTTTCAAAATGTGTCAAAAATGCAAAAAAATAAAAAGTTGATATTTTTCCTATATTATGAATTTAGTAATAACATTTTGAGTGTCTTTGTATATAAGGGCATTTTTATCTTAAACCTTTATTATGTGGTAATAAATTTATCATTATATTGAGTTTTGATAGAGGTGAAAGCCATATTGAGCTCATGGGGTAAACTCGAAGGCTGCTGTCAGTGGATGGAAATGCTCATTTGGCTAAATCCAAACATCACTCTAAACCCCAGAGGAGTCTTTCCACGCCCACACATTTAACTTTTTTTCCTCACTTGACGGAACTTTTCAGGGTCTCTGGGTATCCCAAAATCACGGAATCAGATATTTGAGAGCTTAAAAGCGATAGAGACAATCTGGCTTTAAGCTTACATGGTGTATTTTCAGGTGGCTTTAGAGTCCCAATATATTTTTCAAGTGGCTTTAAGGTCACATTGAGGCCCAAAGTCTGCCACTTATTTGTCAGTAAACTACTTTTCTACATTTAAGTTCTCTCATCTATAAAACAAAGTAACAATACCTACTTTCATGGAGTTGAGAATATTTAATGCAACAATTAAACATTTAATTAAGAGTATCATTATTTTTGAAAAAATTTTAAATTGTGCTTAGAAAAAATGACATAAAATTTACTATCTTAGCCATTTTTAAGTGAACAGCTTGGTAGAGGTAAGAATATTTACAATGTCATACAGCAGATCCTCAGAACGTTTTTTGTCTTACAAAATTAAAAACTCTATACTCATTAAACAACTCTTCTACTTCTCTCTTCTCCATTTTCTGTTTTACTTTCTGGTTCTATAAGCTGACTACTCTAGATACCTTATACAAATAAAGTCACGTAATATTTGTTATCTTCTTTTTAATATATACAAATTTGTGCACGTAATTCAAGAAAGATCTCAGTAGCTAAGCCAGAAAAGATTTGGATTTTCTGACTCCTAAGATAAGTGACTCATCTGAGTTATTTAGTATTTTCAGTTCAAATATAAAAGCCTTCTGATAGCCAGAATCTTTGTAAGTACTCCTATGTGGACAACAGACTAAAGGGCTTCAAAGCTTTTTAAAGACCTGGAAATCAAATTTTATGAGTTTAAATATTCCTGGCTTTTTTTTAACCATACAGCTAATTTATAGAAACCCAATGTTATCAATATTAAACAGAACCAGATCTGATAGGAACAACAGTCAAACTAAGACACGGTCTAAGGATCTCTAGGTCAAAAAGAGTAAGCCAGTTATATTACCAGCTCACAATGCCCAGTTCCTGGGAGGGATGTCAGCCCACTAAAGAAACGCACATGTGGTCCAGGAAACAAATGAACTTCAAAACAGATGTACAGACCACGTGGCAACATGTACTGCAGATACCCGCCACGTCACTCACCAGTGGCTATTCACTAAGGAATGCCTCCTGCTACAGACATTACTGTTTAAATTTACTTTTCAGAGGAATTTATCTGTAAATATCCCAAGGGGCACTACCCAGCCAATTAGACTGAAATCTGGTGAGCCTCTGTCTTAGACATATATAATGTATCTGTAATACAGAAACCAAGAAATTCCCTTTATTTCCGACTGAGTTTTGGGCACACTGGGAGAATGAGGGTCTGGGGATCAAGAAGGGGATCTGCTCAGTGTTCTGTTAACCAAGCAAGCTCAATTAAAGTTATAGTTGAATGGAAAAGGCAACATGTTTATAAAACAAAAAGAAAACAAAACGAACTGAAAACATAACAGGTCATCCAGAGAACATCACTAAGCATCTCAAACATCCTGTTCCTAATTGGCAATAAATGTCTTGATCTGGCCTATATGAGTAGTGGCAACTTACTAAAAAATAATCTGATACAATTTAAGAGTTATAATAAGCAGGACTCCATTTACATGAAATGAAAAAAATTAAAAATCCAAAATAAGAAGCGGAAAATCGAAACCTAAGCCTAGCCAGAAGCACAATTGGTATCTCATTTTACTCCACTCAGAGGAAGCAAACTTTCATTCTGGGAAGTCTAATGAAAAGTGCAGTACATTCACATTAATAACTCAGAGGACAGTTTCTACTGCCCCCAAGACACGGACATATGTAGACATAAAAAGTATTCGAGATAGACTTCACATGTGGAATCGAGTGCAGACCACACCAAGTGATGTGAAATACTTGGAAATGAGAAAGAGCATTAACGTTCACATTTTCTAGAATCCTGCAAAATGCTGCCTACCTATTTCATACTGCAAAACTATGAAACGCTAAGAAAAGCTTACCGGAAATATGAAAGTGTGGCATCCAGTAGAGCAATGCCATTATGTGGGTTTAATAAATCTACTTGCTGAATTTGGTAACTGATCACCAAGACTCCATAACCTAACACAGTACAACTGGAAGGACTGTGGTTTGCAAAGCCTGAGGGAAACATACTTATAAATTATAAAGAATTTTGCTTCCATTTCCTCTTCTTGGTTGCTTAGTCCCAGGCACTTTCATTCAGTGACACAGAATAAGATAAAAGGAGAATTTACGCTTGTATTGCATTCCCTGACCTGTGGTCCCACGGATGTACAGCAGGAGTGGAAGAAGCTCCCGCCTGAACATCCTAGGAAATTATTTTGCCCAGTCAGGCCAAAGCAATTGCAGGCAGGACTTGAAATTTAATAAATCTAGGAGCTTTTTTCAGAGTAACACAGTAAGCTAATTTTCAAGTTGATAATTTCACATGGTCTGCAAATAATGTTATAAATATCCAAATGGTCTTCAGCAGAAAAAAGGTTCCCCCCTCCTGACATAAACACCACAGGCAGCAAAGACGCCACTGTCTACAGACGTGGCGGAGGACAGTGGGCCCCTGGTGGGATGGCCCGCCTTCCTGCTCCTCCCTTTCGTACACGGCATGTAGCTCACTTCATGGATCGTGCCTCTGCTTGAATCTCTCTCAGGCAGCAGTACTACCATTCACTGTAAGATTTAGGCATCCTCTAGTAGAGGGAACAAACCACCTAGTCCTCAGGTTTCCAGAGAAGGTGGAAAGCCCCCTTCATTCCCTGGGAGGGAAGAGCAGAGAAGGAACAATTTTGGTATGGATGAAGAATACTGTAATATGACTGCCATGTCATCTTCAGCTGTCCTGAGTTACCCCAGATCACATCCCGTTCCACAGTGGTCACAGTCCAATGACTAATGGACTCAGGGCTTGAAGGCACAGAGGAGATGTTTTAGTGGAGTCTACACTACATTACAGCTCTGGCTTTTCCTCTGCACAACCCCTCCTCTTCCCTTTCCCCTTCCTAGCTATTCCTCCTCAAAGCACCTTTGTATACTCATCTGTATCTCAAAGTCAGATTGCCTGAGAGGGCAACTTATGACATCATTTCTTAATCTCCTCACTCCTCTTCAGACTTATCTAAATGGTCACCTTAAAAGAGGAAATTTTAAATACCCAGCCACACCTACTCCTGTCCCTAGGTATTTCCAACTTGATTGTCCCGTAGAAAGGATGTACTTCTGCGAGGTAGGCCTCTAGGAGGTCAGCTCACACGTACCTAGCAGGTCCGTCTATGAAACATACCAAAAGGCTCTACCTGATGCACAAACATAGGCTATATCTTAAAATCTGTCTTAAGAGATAAAGGAATCAATATTTCAATTTTCAATTACCTGTCTGTGATATCTTTATTTATGAAGTGGTTCCTAACTCAAGAGAAGTCAGAGATGTTATTAGTTCTATAAAGTCTAACAATACCTTTCCCTGCTCCTGATTCACTGCATCACTTCTCTGACTGCCCCGTACACTGAACAAACTCAAAAGACAGTATTCATAGCTTTCCAAAATTTGCCACAAACTAAACTATCTTACTAATATTCATTCTGATTTCTCCCCAACGAACGCTTCATGGTCCAGAGTAACCACTTTTCTTGATCATGCCCAATCTTCTACCTGTTCACTCTCTTCCTTCTCCATGGAAGAATCCCCCCTACCCCAGAACACATCACATTTTATCATGTATTATCCGACTCACCCAATTATTGTTTCTGCAAACAATTACTGATTGCTTGCTATGTGCCTGGCACTATTCTTTGCTTTCATGAAATTTGTAATCTAGTCAGGGGGTAATGGGGAGACAGATAAAATACTAAGTAGGTCAGGGAGTGATCAGCACTAAAGGAAATTAAGTTAAAATAAGAAGAGAAAACATCTGACATAGAACACTGAATGTTGAAGGAGGCCACTCGGGTAAAATGCTGTTTGAGCGGTAGCCTGGAAGAGATGCCATGGGTTGGCAAGCACCTCACTGGGGACAACCTGTGAAAGCAGGTGACAGACCCAAGAGAGGGAGCTGCTAGGCGTGTGGCAGAAGAGCACGAGGCCACACAAGTCAGAAGACAGGAACCATCAGCAGGGCTACACAGGCCAGGTCCCAGGGGGCCTCAGGACCAGGTATGCACTTTGCATTTTACTTTGAATGAGGTGGGAAACTGATGGAGGGGTTTGAGTAGAGATATTTCTTATTTTTTCCCTCACGATTATTACTTTATAAGAATATGTGATAATTATACAGAGGTAGGAAAACTGGGACACACACATATCGCAGCTTCATCAACTGTAGCTCGCCTTCTTTTTCCCTCCTAAGCCCTTGGCCAAGACAACAGAAGAGCAAGGATGAGGCAGGAAGACAGATGAAGAACCCTGATGGCCCTGTGGAGGGTAACAGTGCTGAGGATGGACATAGGGGCTCTAAAGTCAGTGAGAAGTGGCCAGGTGCCAAATACGTGTCACAGGATGGCAGATCTGCTGCCAGACTGGATGCGAGACATGAGAGGAAAAAGTGGCCAGAGATGATCTCAGGGTTGTTGTTCATGGACATATTTAGCTTAAGATATCCAGGGAAATACAAGTGGTGGTTCCCCACAGGCAACTGGAATGCATAGTTCAAGGCAGAGGTCTAGCTTGGAGATGTAAGCTTACAACTTATGAACACATGGATATGCGTGCACATGTGCACACGCACACACACACACACACATTTGGTTCACTTGCTCATGCACCAATTTATACTTCTCCTATGGCTCTTTTTCATCTTAAAATTGATTCACCTCAAAATAAAACAGAAAAAACTTGATAGTTTATATTTTAAAGATAAAGTCACAAGATTACAAATTATTAAATTTTTCCCCATTTTATTGATATGTATACGTGAAAAATTTAAGATTTACATTGACCTTGAGCATTTTGTGCACATACGTATCTAGTCAAGGTAAGAAGACCTTCTCTCCCCGCTCTCCTTTCGGTTCACCCCCTACCCATCCGGCCCTACCTACCCCCCTGATCCCTGTATTTTTCCCTTTAAGTTCCATGAGATGATTGTGATCTGGGATCTGGGTTTCTCATAGCAGAGAGACCATTCGATATTTCACCTTCTGCTTCTGACTTACTTGACTTAGCATGATGGTCTCAAGTTTCCTCCATTTGCTTACAAAAGCCTCTAAGCTGTTGGACTTTATAGATGCATAGTGTTCCACTGTGTATAAATACCACAGTTTGTGTATCCATTGGTCTGCTGATGGGTATTTTGGTACAAATTATTAAATTTTAATTACCTTTATTCAGCAGCTTCCTATTCTGTGACTGCTATGAGCTAGGAATACAGTGCTAAGCAGTAAAGACACAGCCTATCTGTGGGATGTAGTGTATCTAGTACACTGGCAAATACCGACTATATATGGTTGTCTCCCTAATTACTGTAACTTTTAAGTTTCCAGAAATCGATGTAGGTGTTTCTTAAGAGTAGTGTTCTGCTCCAGTGCAGCATGGCTGCAGAGTAATCACTCACATACACACACACTGGGTAACCTCTGGACTCCTGGTCACAGCAACCTGGATGTGACCTAGGGTAGAGTCTAATTTGTGCTTTTCACAGAAGTTGAGTGAGTGGCTTCATAAGTTCACAGGGCTGGTTTCCTGGAAGAGCAATTTGTGGAAGCAAATACCTCATCTTCTATACAATATCTGGCCCACAGATGAACAGAAGGCCAGAATTTCTACTGCAAAACTAGTTAGCCTAACCAGAAGGGTTTTGTTGTTGCCATCTGTAACTTCTTATGATATTAAATTAGTAATTTAATTTATATTCAATTTTAAGTCTGAAACTTTTAGTCTGAACCTTTAAGACCTACCAAATACTATTTATAGTGCATTGGTTTGTCCTGGTACAGCTTACATGTAACATGAGCAAAAAGTAAAAGCCAAGTCTATTAGGCTTCTAAGCCTTGCTAGTTTTTCAAAAGTGGCTGTAAAGAAATTCTCTAAAAATACATCAAGGCCACACAGTATTTGAATGTCTCAAATATGGAGAATACACAACTAACAAAGAAAGAGTTTTCATGGAGATATAAAATCAAACAAAGGGATTTAAAAAAATTTATCTGCCAAACCTTTATTATTCAGTAAGATATAATACAGAATAAAAGTGTCAGTTGGCTGGATTCTATAGTGATATTTAGTTATTGGGTTTACGCCATTTTAATCTGCCACCATGCATCTGAGCATGAGGTGAAAAACTTACAAACTTGCTTCCTGGGTGCACAAAGGAGTGCGCTAGCCTAGGCCAGATGGGAGGGTGCTGTCTTCACACAGAAATGTGTCATAATGGGTAAGTATACTTCCATAACTAGGGAGCTATGAATCGAGTATGAATTAAAGCAACTCTTAACAAATTATAAGTACTTTGTTGAATTCGTCATTTATTCCCAACAATCTTTAATAAGACTTTTTCCTACCATTTTTGTCCATGTTTCCTTGAGTTTCAAAATTCTTTTGAAAAAAAACAGTACATTGAGTCTTAAACAAGTCTGTTGTCTAGGATGCTACTGGTTATAAATAAGAAAATCTTGACCAATCTGGCCCAAACAGAAAAACCTGTTATAGTATTTGAGCTCAAAAAATGTGTCGTAAAGTTAAAACATATAAATACAACCAATTTTCTCTATTTCTCTGCTGTTTTCTCAGGAACAACTCCATTCGCAGGGAGTCTCTGATCTCATGGTCCCACATAGCTAACAGTAACCTCAGGGAGTAATCATGAAAGATATACTCCAGTCTTCCAATGATAACTTTTGTTTAAAAGTTGTAAGACTGAATCTCACTGGCCTTCATTGGCCCACTTTGGGCCATAAGACTGTCCTGACCAGTCACCATGCCAACAGAACATGGAGGCTGCACTGACTAAGCAACGTAGGATCAATTACAGGAGCTGAACAGTAACTCTCCATCAATAAAAACTTGGGGCACCGTGAAGACGGTGGCAAAGGGATGGGAATGGGCAGGGGAACAGGTGAATCAATACCACTACACGTGCAAATGCAGAAATCCAAACACCAGGAAGCCTACAGCGTGGGGCTGCAGAAAGCAAAGCATGGGGCGGGAGGAATGGCACAGCGATTAAAGCACTTGCCTGGCAAGCACGAGGCCCTGAGTTTGATTCTGCAGCATCACATAAGTCAGGTGTGGTAGTGTATGCCTATAACCCCAGCACTTGGAAGGCTGAAGCAGGAGGATTGCTGTGAGTCCAAGACTAGTCTGGGCTACACAGTGAGTTCAAGACCAGTCTGACACAGCAAGATCCTGTCTCAAGAAGAAAAAGAAAAAGAAAAAAGTCAAGCAAATAGAATCCTGGTAGGAGTAGATATTGGTAGTCTGTCTGTTAGTAAAAAATTGAAACAGAGCAAATCTATACAACAGGCATTTCCCATATCCAAGGCCTCATCTTTGAATCTCACTTTGTCTCTACTGTTTTTTAATTCATCATTCTCAAGAAGTAAGATATTTTTTCCTTTTAAACTACCATCTAAACTTGGACAGTAATGTTTTCTCTAGGTTTCCATATTCCCAACTGGCAAAAGTTAGCAAGGGGAGAAAAGCATTCCAAGAAAAAAATGCAAATTTGAGCAAAGTATAAATCTGTTAACAGATCTGGCATGTCTGCAGTCAATGAATTAAGATCCTAGGATATGGGAAGACTGTGGTGTGTGGGGTACAGAGAATGAGGAATAAATATTATGGTTGAGAAAAGGTTAAGTGAAGCTGCATATGCCCAGATGGCAAAGTGTTTTGTTAATCACACCAATGGTTTAAAACAACTATGGAGGTATATCTCATGGTATACCAGATAGATCCATCTGCAAGGACAATATTAGAACTACTGGAAGAACTTAAGCTTTAGCTGTATTTCACAAATGGATCAGTAGTATTGCCTTGGTGAGTGCAGATGCTGGATGGTTATATGCCCATAAACAGTGTAAGTGCTGCTGAGAGGAAAGAGTAGGAATTTCACCATACAAAGGGTTGACAGGGTCTTTTATGTTTCCATTTTCTCTCATTTACATATTATAGCTTGTAACCAGAATGGAAGACTTACTAAATAAGGTATTTAATTTAAATAAATGCCACAGAGACACCCAGCTTAAAAAGATCCTTGCAAAGAAGTCAAGGATTAAAAAAATGATACTACTATTTTTGGACTGAACAACTAGGAAAGGTATGTCTAATCTTTCACATGCTATTTTTCTGTCCCTCATTCTTTTAAGAGCAGAGGAACTGTTTTGGGCCATGTATAAAATATATCTCGTAGCTCAGATATGTTAGAAATAAAACTTTTAAAAATTTTATTATAACATTAAAAACAAAAAACACAAGGGAGGGGAGAATGTTGGCCTCAAGTTGAAGATGCCTGACTACGGGGCGGTTCAGCTCACACATTTTCGCTTATGAGCAACTAAGGGATGGTACGCTGGTACCTCCATTCCTCTTGTGAGATGGTCACCAGCCTTATCAAAAGGGTAAGCTAATAAATATTAGGAGAAAAACTCCCAAGTTATCAGGAAGACTTAAAAATAATCAACTCGTGTTATGGTTAGGTAGTTGTATTAGTATTTATCAGTTTTCCCATTGCTAATACAGACTACGTGACATTCACAGCTTAAAGGAAGAGAGGTTAACTTTGGCTCATAGTTTCAGAGGATTCAATCCAGGGCAAGCTGGCTGTGATGTAGAAGCTCTATGGCAGAAAGGCATGGGCGAATAAAGCTGAAAAGTATAGCTGGGGAGCAGCATAGAGGAAGAGGAAGGGTTGAGGGACCAGATACAATAGTCAAGGTTATGCCCCTAGGACCCATCCAGATATACCAAGACGTATGCTTTATTAATGCCTTATACAGTTCACAAGACAATTAATTCCGGTGACAATCTAGCATTTTATATATATATATGTGTGTGTATATATATAAATATAATCATGTATATCCTATTACTAATTCACTCATTGAAAAAATGTATACTCTGCTTGGTATTGTTCTATTTGCTAATAGTAAACAAAGCTGATAAAAATCAGTTTTGCCCACAGGTATGGTGGCCACTGATATTCAAATCAAACTAACTGACTTTAATTAACTGAATAACGCTACTCTTAATAGGATCAGCTGCTTTATTTAGTCTATCAAATGTTAATTTCATCTAATAACATCCTCGTAGAAATGCCCAGAATGTCTAACCAAGTATCTTGTCAACTCATAGTACAGTCAAGTGGACACATAAAATTAACCATCATGAGACCACTGGAGAGACATAGGATCACACTTGCATATACAAAGTCATCTGACATACAATAAAGTAGCACCACAGATGGAGATATGTCTGTTCAGTAGTTGTGTTGGGCAACAGAATAACCATATGGAAACAAAATAAAAATCAACTCTTATATCCAACCATACAAAATCCTAGGCAAAACAATGTGTTTTTAAAAGAAGATAAAATGAAAGGTCTTCCTGACCTTGGAGTGAGGAAAATTTTTCTAAATAGGAGGTAAAATAATCAACCTTAACTGTAAAAACTGATAAATTTGACTAAAATAAAGTTTAAAATGTCTTCTTTAAGAAACAATGAAAGTAAATGCAAATCACAGAATGGAAAAAAATTACTGCAATACACATAATTTCTACATGTCCATCAACAGGTGAACAGATAAAGAAAATGTGGTATATGCACACAATGAAATATTACGCTGCTGCAGCTGGAGGAACAATAGCTCTGCCTTTGAAGTGCTTGTCCGGCAAGTGCTAATTACCTGAGTTCGGCTCCCCAGCATCACATAAGCTGGGTATGGTGGCACATGCCTCTAATCCCAGCACTCAGGAGCCTGAGTTAGGAGGATTACTGTGGGTTCAAGGCCAGCCTGGGTTATACAGTGAGTGCAGAACCAGCCTGGATTACACAGTGAGACCCTGTCTCAGAAAAAAAGAAAGAAGAAAAGCAAGCAAGCAATAAAGAAAGAAGAAAGGGAAAGGAGAAAGAAAGAAAGATTATGTTGCCATAAAGAAAGACAGGAAACATTTGTAAGAAAATGGGGATACCTTGAGTCAATAATTCTCGGGGAAATTCACCAAACACAAAAGATAAAGTATCATATGGACTCTCTTAGTAAAAGGTTACTAAAAATACTGCCTAAAATATAGTTTAACATAAGGACAGGAAATGGAAAGATGAACTACTTGGGAAGAGACATAGTGGACGGGGGGAGGGGTGGAAAAAGAAAGGAGGAGGGGAAAAAGTGGCCAAAAAGTGATTTCTATGGGCACAGGTGCCCAAATTATATGTAATTAACATGTAGATGAATCTGTAGTACATGCATATTCAAATAAAAATGCAAAAAATAAACAAAATGGAGGAAAACAAAGAGCTGCTTCCTCACCATCACGATCTGCACACTGGCTACAGACAGGACTGCGGCCTCCAATTTATCCCTGCTCTCCTAGCCATCACTCAGGACTCAGCTGTCACCTGCCACAAAAAATGTCGCCCAATTCCAAAGTCTGAGCAAGTGCCCCTCTGCACCACCATTACACAACAACGCAACACAAAGCCCTGGAGAGAGGTGATTACCAACCAGTCTGTGAGTTTCTGAGAGGTGAGAATAAAGTGTTTTAAATTTTATTTCCATATACTACACTTAATTTAAATGCTTATTAATAAGTAGAAGCAATATTCAACAAGGGAAAATAGAATAAAATATGAAGTTATAAATTTAAGAACTGGCGTATAGAGTCAGGAGCTACTATTAAACGAAGAATGTTTATCCAATTATTAAGAAAGTAATTTATTGTATTACTCATTTTAGGATCTAATGGGCTAGCCAATGAAAAATTATATACTAAACTGTTTTAATATTACTCAATAAAATATAACAATTGCAAAATTAAAGACTAAATTGATATCCTACTTCTAGAGCCTTGTTTTGTTACACACTCCCTTTTCTCTAGTTCTACATATCAATTTCATTCTTTTGCCTTTGGTATATGAATTTTCCTTCAAATTAAATTCTAAATTCTGTCTTTCTCTTACCCAAACTTTTTTACTTCTAATGCCCCCTCTATTGTTCTTTCATCCTAACAGAAAAATACAAATACATGTTTGTCGGCTCTGTTACCAATTCTGTCTAAAATGAAGGACTCACAAAGAGCAGTTAAGTGTAATGCTATCACTAGTCAGATTGGTAGACAAAACTGAGCAGAGGTCGGCTGACCTCACACTACTCTGCAACTAATCAGAACCATATGCTTACTAATTGGAATCTGACAGGCCTCAGCCAGTCCTTGAGTGGTGGCAGCAGGACAGCGGGGGAACAGAAAAGAACAGCCAGCAAACTGCTGGCGGGTCACGCAGCCCAGTTTTGCTACTCTCCAGTTTGTGCCTGCTTCCAGGGGCAGCAAACGCAGACAGTAGCGAGCAGAGGAAGGGATGCAGGCAGACAGCAGCTACTGGAGCTGGCACATAGGTGAGGATGTGACCGTGAGAGTGGCAAGGGCCACGTGGTACCAGGCACTCCTCTGTGCTGAGGGGCGGAGGCACTGGCTTCAGGACACAAAATGGAGACTGCTGTTCTTTGGGCACTTAACAAATTTTAGACTCACTACAGAAGAGATTCTGAGAGAATCAGAGGCACTTGGACAGGAATTATAATTGTTTTACAAAGGGTAGCAACTGCTGGACAGAAACAGACTGCATTCCTTTAGTAACCTAAATACTCAACATTAGGTTTTGACAGCCAATATCTTTTAAAACTCATACTCAAGCAAAACTGAAATCTCATGAATAACTTTACACTCAGCAAGATAACAGTAAAGAGTATACTTAAAAAGTTTTTTTAAAAAAAAATCACAGAGCTGAACCAAAAAATAAGACAAGGCAGTATCTTTAAATAATCAATTTAACTGAAAGTGGTGCAGATTAAGATTTACTCTTACCCCTATCCAGAAGTGAAGTTTTGAGTTTCCAGAATCCTGTGGTTCTTTGTTAATCAGACAACACAAGCACCATACCAGTATTTTTTGGCTTTCATCTGTAAAAGGAAAACTAAAATGAGTAGGTTTTGTCAAATAGAAAAAAGAACTTTAAAACTTTAAAACATTACATTTAGGAAAAATCTCAAACTACTAAGTTCACAGAACAAGCATCCAGAAGCACGTGTGAAAGTTAACTTGGTGGTTTTTCTTTGCGGGTTCAGGATCACATATGCCTAGCTCTTGTATGGCCAATTCCTTTTCTGTAACAGCAGCAGTTTTTCAGGCCAAACAAGAATGATGGAAAGAAATAAAAGAACTCAGTTTTTCTCAAGATCAGGCTTTTTATTCCACATTGCAAACTATTTGTAATTTCAACTTTTTAAGGCAACATAACTGACATAGACATGTCAGTAGACGATATTTCCAATTTAATCTTTCCATTTTTTTTAACTTGCCCAAATATTCTTGCTTGATAAATACAAATTAAACAACAAAAACGGTTTGTTTTAAAATACAGTATGCTTAGTGCCAAGTGATTTGGAGGAAATACAAACCTCTTACATGTCTCTACCAAATATGTGATGAAAATGCTGAACATTTGGCAGGAACATCAGCTTGATGAGCCTCTTCCTTTTTCCGTCTGTGTCACTGAGCCCATCCCAGGTGGAGATTTTATAAGATGATTAAGAAACAAACATTAGACCCAAAGCCAGAAGGTGTCCATATCTGAACTAGAAAGAAGCAAGTGCAGCTGTCCCCACAGTGCGTGGAGGGGGGGCCCAGCCCAGCACCTAGCATGAGACCTCTACAGAATCGCCAGACACTCTCCCTGCTCACCTCTGCAATCTAGTAAGCACAGTGTTTCTAAAGGCTTCATTAACATAGAACTAAAGACAACACAAACTATAGCATGTTCGCACAGCACACATACAAAACACAGGCACGCAGGCGCAGGAAACTCCCGCCAAGCCTGTAGGAGTCGTGTTTTCTTTGCAGAGTTCAGGCATTCAAATGCGCTGAGATGTAGCGCTAATGAGCTTACAGCTTACTTTGCTTTGGTGATTTACGGACACAAGCCAGCGCTTGTTATTCATGAGCGCTACCAGCACTCCCTACAGGGGACAGCATCTGGCAGGCTCCTCCTTGGAGGCCCCCCTACCAGAGCTGGAGTATCTCCCAGAGGTCCATTGTGGGGACAGTCGTGGCAGCAGATCTGAGTGCAAACTTGGATTCTAAAAGTTGAAGTAGAAGGAATATACCAGCACACAGTTGCCACCTAGTATTTTATTTTCTTATATATTGAACTGAAATTCCAAATGAGAGCTAGCTTATTTATTGTATGCTTTAAGTTTGAAAGCATGGCATGAAGCCAGTAATTTTTTTTTTAAAATAACAACTATTTATTTATTTTCCTTGAGACAGGGTCTTGCTCTATAGTTCAGGCAGGTCCTGAACTTATTATGTAGCTCAGGCTGGCCTCTATCTCACAGCAATACTCCTGTCTCAGCCTCCCGCATGCCAGGATTATAGGTATGTGACACCATGCCTGGCTTTCTTGGTGCTGGGGAATCAAATCCAGGACCTCATGCTTACTAGGCAAGCACTTTAACTGATGAGCTAGTACCCCAGCCCATATTTATTATTTTAAGTTGCTATGTTTCAGAGAGAATTGTTACATAGAATATACCATAAATAGTCAAGCATATAGGTGTCATGTGTGGGCATTGTGACAGTATATTAAAAATCCAGCATCAGGTATCCTTTCGTAATGTTGTAACTCTCTATAATCAGGTTGTAAAGTAATATAACTCAGACTGCCAAAATACTAAAGTGACTCCATTTTGTGGTGAATATGTTATTCAGATTATGTGTCTGCTGTGTGAGGTAGAATTTACTGTGTAAGTTAAAATTTATAAGTCAGTTTGCTGTGAGTTCATCTTGTGAAGCCGCCTGCCTTGCCTTGGAGCCTGACTTGTGCACTTATCAGGATGTCTCTGGAATCTTGTGATAAGGAGAGAGGCTTGACCTCTTCCTCCTCCCTTGCCTCCATGATAGCCTGCTGAGAGTCACCTATTTCATGAGAATCACGTATTTCATGAGAGTCACGTATTTGGTGAGAGTCACGTATTTTGCGCCAGGGACAGCCAGCCAAGAGCGATGGTTAGATGTCGGGTTATGAGTGGTCACTCTGTATGATGTATGTAATGATGAAAAATCCTCTACGTAATCTTTGTGTAAAACTTACGCAGGATTGCTCTCTGAAGACTCACCCAGAATCCAGGCACAGTCAAGCTGCTGGTCATGATAACATCTTGACTATTAATAATGATCCTTTAATTGGTGTATGGTGGATTTTTTAAATTGGCATTTGGTCGTCTCTTAATTCTGGCATATAACAGTCGTCACAGTAGAGCTAGAACTACAGGCCCAGAATGCAGGATTTGAAGGCACTATTTGTCCACAGAGGGCATCACTGCATAAACAGGCATTCTCTTTTCATTGTCACCTATTGTTTACTGTTTTCTTTTTGTTTCTGAATAACACCTCCTTCTGTTTTATCTTTATGTGTGATCTTGGTGGCAATTTATCCTATGGTACCTAACTTTTTTCCATAATGAAAACTGTTTGCTTTTACTGTTTTTAAAAAGCAATGTTGATATTTTAAAAAATAAGTTTCCTACCCAAAGAATGTGCCCAACTAGTGAAACAAAAGGCTTAACACTAACAAATTTTCATTGTTCATAGAATTCGGTGCCTGTGCATTTCCTCTGTTAGCTTAGAACTAAAGGCATCTACCTGAATCAGGAAGTTAATACCTAAGGGACAATCCAAAAGGTAACACATTTTGAGATGATGGAGAATTTGTGCATGCTTGTCAAATGGGGCGAATATAATACACGTGAGGTGCTAAGGAAAAATCATGGGCAGAAACAAGCTTAGGTCCACAGGCAAGTCAGGCTACCTCTCTCCCTTTTCCAGATAAAGAATCTGAGATTCAGAAGGTTCATGTTCTATTCAGAGCTCTGCAACAGGAAACTTCACACTAAGTCAGACTAATTCCTTTTTTCCCTGACTAGAAGCTCCCCAAGGGCAAAAATGGTGAATCATATTTCTTTGGAGCTTTGAAAAATAAGAAAAAGTCTTTGGTAAGTGCCTAAACATTCACCTGTAACTGGCATTCATAGCAGATAAGGGATGGCACCTTGAGTTTTCTATTCTGGGAAAAGTAACTTGTTTACTCTAGCCTGTAATTAACTATCCCACAAGACAGTCACCAACTGGCCAATTAGATCCACTATGTACCCACAGAGAAAAGAGCTCAGCATGAAGCAAGCAATGCCCCTCATTCTACAAAACAAACTTCCCACAATTTGTCATTTCTGAATTAAATATGTGCCTTATGTTCACTGTACTCACTTAAAAAGTAGTTTTCTTCTAAAAAGCAATTAATAGATTCATGAAGCATCTAATAATGAGGAGTGATTGTCAAAGGAAGTCACTTAATGGGTTATTTGCCGTCCTTCTGCCCTCAACAGCAGCCTGCCTCTGTTTTCAAACTTCCGATCATGATGTAAGAGGGCTGTGAAATCAGTCTTGGGTCACGAGGACCATTTTTAAAAATTCACTGTGACTATAGATCACACATAAACACAAGCATTCTTCCATGAAATGTGTTTATTCATGTGTGTGCATATGTACAAGTCTGTGTGTAAGTGTATGTATATATATTCTCATGTGAAACAAAATACATACACGTGCGTTTCTGGGCCAAGATGTTTTGAGAAATACTGGTTAGCTGCAATTTATAAACTTGGGACAGGTTTAGTGTGGTCACGGTAGACAAATAAGGTTCACTCATTTTGCCATTTTAGATCAAGATCTTGAACGAAGAAGAGGGTGTGCTTTAGTGAGAAGGATACGGGACATTATGAGGAGAGGGAAGAATAAGGCCACGTCTGCTGTGCACCCAAGGCATGTGTGCTCACAGGTCCCAACATGGTGTTGTCCCTTTCCTACCAAGCCCATGGTCCTTACGCCTTATGACAGGCTAGAAAAGAGAAGTTGTACAATTCTATTAAACATCAAATAAAACATGAAAAAGGAAGACTCACTTTATTTTGAGACTGATAATATATTTTACAAATATTCTTTGACTTTAAAAAACCCAAAAGGTAAATATTACCTTAGCTAACAATACTGTCAATGCAAAACAACAATGTCCACCAGTGTTTCTCACAGATGCCGGCTCCACCCCGTGCTAGCCCCAGATATGCACATCTAACCTGAGGCCCGCTGTGTTTCCTTCTCCCTCATTTCTCTTTGATGTGATAATAAAAATTTTTAAAAATGTTTCATATGTATATACATTAACTATATTATATGTTAATGTTTTTATGTGTTTCAAGAGTTCCTCTTCACTCAAAACACAAAGGTCAAAAAAACTGGCATGTCATAGGGACACACCAGCACTAGGACAACAGAAATGTAAAGCCACAATAAAGGTAAAGCTCTCCTGCTCTTGAGAGGCCTCAGTGTTCCAGGGCATCTGACAGTGCAGCAGGCTATAACTAAGGAAGATTCTGAAGGCTCTGGAGATGCTAGGATAGGCTCCTACCTCCGCGCTGAAGGCCTTCGAGGACACAGAGGGATCAGAGATAAGTGGAATGAAGGGCAGAAAACACAGGCTCGGATATCAAGTGCTTTAAGCACTGTGATAGATCCTGAGTAAAATACATGTGGTACAGCTGTGGAAGAAGAAAGAGGAAATGGAGCTTGAGAGGTAAGCAGGAAAACAGGGAAGGAACACCCCCTCCACACCCCAAATTTTTCCAATCTTGTTTACAACCAGAATGTTCCTCATAAGTAATGGTTAAGTCACAGCAGAACCAAGACCCTGAAGAGTGATTTTAAAACCTGGGAAATTGTATGTGAGTTAACATGAAATTGTGAAACAAAGAAATTAACTGTGTCCTTAGTAACCATTTTACAATGCCTTAAAAATGAGGTAATGAGGAGAAGGGAGTGTAGCTCAGACAGAGCACTTGCCTAGGAAGCGTGAGCCCCAGGTTCGATTCCCTAGCACCACGTAATAGCTGGGTGTGGTGGCGCATGCCTGTAATCCCAGCACTCCTGAGCCTGAGGCAGGATTGCTATGAGTTAGGTCAGCCTGGACTACAGAGCGAGGCTCTGCCTCAAAAAACAAAACAAAACAAACAAAAAGAGGTAGTGAAAGTGACGATTCAGAAAAATTGTTACTTTTTCTGCCTCCTAGTAGCAGACACCCGATTTTCCTACAGATCTGCATGTGTAGATGTGTGTGTGCACATTTATGTGTGTCTGATTGTTCATCTATACAAACATATACCACAGATAACCAAAAGGACATCATCTCTGATAAACCGTTCCACAGGTAATGTATGGCATTTACGCTGCTGCATTTTGATAAAAAATGCAAAGATTAAAACTGTCATTAGAAGATTACATTTTCATAGGCCATGCCTTGGATTCTTACCATAGGCTAATATAAAAGGATTTGAGCAAGTTTTCGCCAGCAGTTGACGAATTGTAGGGAATCTTTCCTGGATTGTATTAGAATCCTGTAAAAGAAAATTGCATTTTGATTAGTAAAAGAACACTATGCAACTCAGAATGACTGATCTATCAATTTGGAATGTGGGAATTTGAGTTCTCTTCGATGAGTGTATTTTTTTTAAAGTAGGCAGAAAAAAATCCCCCAAGGATTAGGGAAAAATTATAACTAAAAAATTCAAATAAAGTTTAATAAGCAACAACTGTTTTAGTTCACCCTTAAATCAGCTCACAAAAACAAAGATGTATGACATAGTTAGGTAAAATCAATTTTGTTACAAAATTAATTTTGTTTTACTCATATATAATAGTCAGAAAAGGCTACCTTATCTAAAAATAATATAGACTCCATAAGAGTTAAAAAATTACTAGTGATTAATAACTATATAATGATGCTTTTTTTCAAAAAGCTAGCATAATAAGAGGTTCCTAGCTCACCCTCATAAAGCTCTTTTCAAAGAAGGTTTAAAAGGACAAGAACTCTGGAATTTGCAAAAAGAAATAAAAGCAGCCAAACCATAAAGATACATATCTCTATTTATTACTATTTTGATTGCTATATGCTAAATGACATCAGATTTAATCTACAACGAGCTAAACTCTGAGACATAAAAAGATCAACCATAGAAAACAGCTTAAGATTTAAAAACATCCATGCTATTGTTATACATCTGACCCTTTTCCCATTTCTTTACCCTTTATGAAAGTTCAAAAAAAAAATAAAAAGACCAAACTGAGATAATGTGCAGGTAAACTAACATAAAAAGCATTTTGGCTATTGAAGCAATAAATTCTTCACATTTATCTCAGCATCAGGGCTGTTCCTAGACTTTGCGGGACCACATTAAGGTCAAGTTATAAAAGTCTTATTTAAGGAGACAATTTTAAGGATTATCATCCATTGTTCTCACAGACTGTATCTTTTCTTCAACTTTTTAAAGACATAAAAGCTCATTATCAACAAATTTATTCTTCGCATTTCCTTTTTGCTTCTTTTTAATGTTATTTTCCCCTTTTATTAATATGTACGTGATACATAAATGTTTACATTGAATTTGAGTATTTTGTGTACATATATATATTGCATCAGTTACAAACCCTTCCCCTCTCCCTTTCTGACCTTCCCAAACTCTCTCCCTCCACTTACCTCCCGCTATTCCCCGCCCCCTTCAGTTCTATGAAACGACTGTATTCTGGGTTTCTCTTATTAGAGAAACTATTCAATATTTAACTTTCTGTGTCTGACTCACTTCACTCAGCATGATGGTCTCAAACTGCATCCATTTATCTACAGAAGCCTCAGAACTACCTGTCTTTATAGACGAGAAGTACTCCACTGTGGACATACCACAATTTTTGTATCCATTGGTCTGGTGATGAGTATTTTGGTATCTTCCACATTTTTGCTATTGTTAGTTGTGCTGCTACGAACATGGGTATACATGTATCTCTTATATGATGCTTTTAACTCTTAGGGAAAGATTCTCAGAAGAGATATTTATTTTCAGCTTTTTGAGGAATCTCCATACTGCTCTCCATAGTGGTTGTACCAGGTTACAATACCACCGGCAGTGTAAGAATGCTCCTTTTTCCCCTCAGCCTAGCCAGCACTGATTGCTGTTTGAATTCTTGAAATATGCCATTCTCTCTGGAGTTAGATAATATCGTAGTGATTGCATTAGTTTGGGTTCTACAAGAGGCAGAATTGACAGAAACTATAAGAAAAAAAATTATTTGGAGGGCTTACAAGTCTGAGGACAGAGATGGCCCCAGATGGTGGCTTGCACAAGCAAGAGCTAGATGGTTCGATGGTTGCTCGGCTGCAAGGTAGAATACCCATCTGGGAAAAGTCACCCAACTGGTGAAAGTCTATTGTGGATCTCGGTTGTTTGAAGAACAATGATGAAGACTGAAGACTAAAGATTGGTGATGGTTAGACAAGTCCAAGTTGAGACTAGACAGAATTTGTGATAAAGATCTGTGGCATGTAGCAAGTAGGTTGGTGTCTGTAGACAACTGCGAAGGCAAGAGCTTTCCCAGAGGAAAAAGCTATAACAATCATTCTTCTCCCTTCATTTTATATAGTTCAAGCTGACAGCTGGGCCATCCTCAACCGCAGTGGGTGCTCTTCCCCCATTTGCTGGCCCACAAATCACTCACACACCTAAGCTCTACACTGGGTGTGGTACCTAATCCCAACAAGTTGACCTAGTTCCTTAAACAGTCACAGTGATGTTTCCCTTCTTGCCTCTTTGAATAACAAAAGAGAAGCATAACATAAGAATACCTATTTTAAGTGACAATCAATTTGCCTTTTCTTCTTAAAATTTAAAAATAAATACAAAACAAGTAATACAAAAATATAAAACTGTCCTGTCATAACATGTATTATGAAGTTAGCAATAGTACTTTAAAAAGAAATATGTAGTTTTGTAAACAGTGAAACATCCAAAATCTTAATATTTACCAGAAAATATTACTTGAGCTATGTATTAGGATAGTTCTTAATATCTTAATTGTGAGCTCTTGATATTAAAATGGCTCATTTTATGTCTTAGGAAAGTTTATTTGGGAAAAGGGTAGAAGACAAGGTGAGAATTTCATTCACCAATTTAAGAGTTGTGGGACACAAAAACCTTGGAAGCATCACATTTATTACATGACAGCAGGAATCAAAGTTTTTGTTTATTTAAAAAGTAACTTACTTGGACCAACGGCACAGTTTAGTGGCAGAGCATGTGCTTCGTGTGTGCAAGGCCTGGATTCAAACTCTAGCACCATCAATCAATGTCAATTCAGAAAGACATAATAAATAAAAAAATAAAAGCTTGGTCATGGAGTCTTGTGATGATGCAATAAGCCGAAAAGTAAAGACTATATCATAATTAATCAGAGTAGTTTGGGTTCTATAAATGGCAGCTCTTGTCTGCAGTACCTATGGGTCATCTGTCGTTCTAATCCTTCAGTATCTTCTTAGAGCAATGGCACGAGGCAGTAACTCTGAATACATTCTGGCATGGTGAAATCTGGTGAAGTCTCTAATGACACAAAATAATTTCACTATTTGGTTCACTACTTACCATCTCTTTCAAGGCTTCATACACCTGCCTGAGGAACTCCTGAAAATGAGGCAGGTGACGACAAGTATCCTGCTGGGTTTCCAAAGAGGAGGACTGGTTCCACTCAGAAAGCTTCTGCAACCAAAACTGACAGTCACAAGCAAAGCCTGTGGATTCCTGAGCCATCTTGGATACAGGAAAATGCTGCTGCCCTTGTTTGGCGGCCTACCAAGCACTGAAGGAAACAACGACACTCATCAAATCTGTAAGAAAAAGAGCAAATGAAGAGCTTTAGAAAGGATCTATGAGTGCCTCCATGGCCCAATGATGGGTGAAGGGGGATTCCAAGGGAAAAATAGCCTGACCTCAATGCTGGAGTCATCTTTTAATTATTTTTAAATGTGTCGCCCAGCTGTAGCTCTGATTTTTACCATCTGAACTTTTTCTATCATAAATAATATCATTAGGCTCAAAGTCATTATACTTCCACGGGCACATGCTAATTATGTACAAAAAAACAGCTGATAACACTTTATATCTTCTTTTTAAGCTTGAGCTATTTTTAAATGTTCTGAATGTGAAGTTCTTTTGAGTATTTTAATGTAATGGGAAATCAAAACCATCCATGAGTTTTCAATAGTAGTCTGTGTTTTTGATGTTCTTAAGTTTTATATGCGTCTCTGGCTTCTCATTTGGGTGTCAAAAAAACCTCTACAAATTACCATCTAATGAATTTTATCCAGTTTCTCTTCACTTCTTAGAAAAAAACAAAGAGTTTAGCTCACATGCATCGATTCAGCAATCTGCTTAAAGACTGGTTTACATACTTAATCTTGTTTTGTCTACAAAAGGAGGCCATCTTTTAGTAAAGCATAATAAATTTCAATTATTAAGGAGGTGTACTAGTTTTAAGTGACAGAATACAAATCGCCTAAGCCTCACTTCTTCCATGGAAGTTCATGTTAAATAGCACAGTGGAGATCTGTAGAGAGCATGTGCCTCAGGGGTAGCTGAGCCAGTGGTCTCTCGGGTGCTCGTCCATCATCCCCTCGTGGGTAGCAAGGGGACCAAGAAGGAGGGCCCCCTTCCAATAGGTACAGGCTTTTCCAGACTCCTAGCTTCCCTGGGGCAGGGATGACGTGGAGCAATCTCATTTCAAAAGATGTCAATGTGAATGGTAAATCAATTAAATTTAAATCCTCCATGGCAGTAACAATTAACATATAAAATGCTCTTAGTTAAACATCAAAAACATCAACAAAGGATGTTTCCATTACTAAATTAGAAAATTAAGAAGACTCTACAATTTGACTACAGTGAAAACAATCTAGACTGGGAAGAAGTTTTATAGTAGTAATTAACAATTTACTGTTTTGAGACGTACTGGTTTGAAATGAAAACATAAAGGTTTAACAATAAAGGAAATACTATCAAAATGGCATGTACTCATTGTATTAGTTAGGGTTCTCTAGAGGAATCAAATCAACAGGATATATATATTTATACAAGGGGATTTATTAGGTAGGTCAGCTTTACTGAGTGTAAGTCCACCTTGCTAAGCCCATTCATAACCTCCATTCCTGCCACCATGGCCACTTTTGTTTAAGATCCCTTTGGGCAACTACAGGTAGCTGAGGGAAAAGGTTGATTGCTATCCACAGAAGAGGGCATCCTATCCACTTGATAAAGTCCTCTTCTGACAAGGCCATCTTTTTGTGAGCATTTACATGGGACAGAAATACCTTTACATCCTTTGCTCATATGAAGGGATCTATCTATGAATCTCATCCCCAAATATCTTTGTCAACAATTTTCCACTCATCAGCCAAACCACTGACTGCAGCCCATTCACTGGTACACACTTGTATCTCTGATCATTTCTTTCTCCCAAACAGAATGTGCAACCAGGTTCCACCGCCTAAAGTCCTACCCCCATGAAGATATCTCTTCACCATTCTCCTTCAGAGATTTCCTACAAAGGGGATACACCTGTCCACTTCCATGTGGTGCCTATATAGCGTGCAGAACCATCTGTAAACCAGACCCTCATGTTCTCTTCTCTGTCAAGTGACCACATGGTATACCCCCTGAGGCCACAGCTGCCCAATGGAGGACAGAGGGCAGTGTAGTACAAGTAGAAACTATGGACATTTGGGCTACTTTATCTAACATTTTTGTATCTACAGGACCTGCCTGGGCTCTATTAAGAATATACCTCTTCTGTTTGATTATGGACTGTTGATGTACATGTTCAGCTTTATGACTAAACAGGTCATGTGGCATGTCAGGTCACACAGTAACCTGGTATTCCTTGGTCAGACATTGAATTTCCATTGAGGCCCAGCAGTGCAATCCTGTGACTCCAGCACACATAGGAGCCTGAGGCTGGAAGATCACTAACACAAGTCCTACCTGAAAAACTTAGCAACTTAGTGAGATCCTGTCCGTCCCCCCACCCCCCAAAAAAAGGAAAAAACAAAAAATGAGCTGTTTTTCAAAAGAAAAGTAATATCTGTAGATGATGGCAGAGCTTATTCTAAAATGCTAAAAACCTCCACTGTGGTTCACCTATGAAAGCCTGCCACTGATACAAGTAACATCCCTATCCGTCACTGACACCTCAGTTTCCATTGGATTTGCTGTATCATTTAGCCCACGTGGCAAGGCAGCCTACACAACAGCCTGGACCTACTGTATAGAGCCTTCTCTTACTGCAGGCTCCATTTAAAAAAGTAGCTTCCCGAGTCCCTCAGTAAATGGATAGGAATTAACACATTCAACTGAAGATGTGTTCCCTCCAAAATCCAAATAGACTTATTAGGCACTGTACCTCTCTGCAGGTAGTAAGAGGGGCTAAATGAAACAACTATCCTTCACCTTAGAAGAAATGTCTCTGTAACGCCCTACACCCTGGACTCCTGGAAATTTCAGACATAGTAGGTTCTTAAATTTTAGTTGGATTTATTTCCCATCCTCTGACATGCAAATATTTAACCAACAAGTCCAGGTGGTTACTATCTCTTGCTCCTTTGGTCCAATCACCATGATCTCACCAATGTAATAGGCCAGTGTGATACCTTGTAAAAAAAGAACGACGATCAAGATTCCTGTGAAATATTAGTAAGCTGTAACAAAGGGCTGGAGAGTCGACATACCCATGAGGGAGGACAAGAGAGCTACAATGCTGGCATTGTCTTTTGAAAACAAATTCCCTCTGGTGGGCCTTATGAATCGGTATGGAGAAAAAATCTGGGGGCTAAATAACTGCATACCAGGTGCCAGAAATATATTTTCTGCGTAAGCAAAGAAACCAAATTCAGTGTGGCAAATGGAGTCACCTCTTAAGCTTACAGTAATTCACAATTACTCTGCAAGATCCACGCATCTTCTGCACAGGCCAAATAGAGTTAAATGGGGATGTGACAGGAACCACCCCACATGCACCTTACAGTCCTCAACAGTGGTACTAATCTCTGTATTACCTCCAGGAATGACACATTGTTTCTGAGTTATTATTATTCCAGGTACAGCCAACTTTAATGGACTCCATTTGGCTTTTCCTACCATAACAAATTTAACACCATACATTAGGGAAACAACATGGAGATTCTCTAAGTACTAATTCCATCTACCCCAATTACACATTCCAGAACTGGGAAAATGATCACAGAATTGATTTGGGCACCTACTGGATACACTATTGGGTCAGACGCTGGATAAAACTCCATTGATCACATGACAGCCATAGGACCTTACTTTTACGAGAGGGCCACATGATCTTTCAGATCTAGAATCAACATTAGCTCAGAATCGGGTCCAGTGGTTTCCAAAATGTCTGATCATTTCCTTTTCTCGAGTGTACAGTTACCCTGGTAAAAGGCCATATGTTCCTCTGGGGAAAAAATGGGAGAAAGACTGACAGCGTAATTTTTTGTTGTGTACCACAGTGCTTCCTCAAGGGGACCTGGTCTCATCTTCATTCAAGGGGTCCTGGGTCTACAAAGGGGTTCAAGTATGGTAATTGTCTGAGGGGCCATGATTCTTATTTTTACAATTTAAGGTAGATCTTTGTTCATTTACTTTAAGATTTTCTGCTTATATAAGTCTAGTAAAAATTTACTAAGTTTCTTATCTATTTCACTTCTGGGACCACTATTATTAGCCCGTGCACTAGGAGCTACACATGCCAGGCCATTCCTGTCACTGCTTCGCTTCTGTTGTCCTCTACCATAGCTACACCCTGTCCTTTGGACCTTACCACCCCAGGATCCAATTTCCAAATGGAGTGACTGCAGTTCTCATAGTAAAGTCTGGTATAAGAATGACAGATTTCTTCAAGGATTCTGATGCTACCCTCACAAATCTGGTTTTTTAAGGAATTAATGAATGGTACATTTTCTGGACCCTTCCAGGTGAAGGAGCAGGTTTTGCCTAGAAAATTTACTCCAGCTTTCTTATTTCCTTGAGCCTCTGAATATCCTCATCAACAATAAGCCAAGGAATATCAGGCATATCCAGCTCATTAACAGCAGTCATCTTTTGATCCCTATTTCAGTTAACAAGCCAAATAAATTGTTGGTACCTTTTGAATGTCATGAAGTGCAACAGAATTTCTACTTAATGGGCACATTTCAAGAAACTCAGCCTGGATTTTCTTGACAAGACACCAAGAACAAAAGAAATTATCCCCATTATCAACAAATGGGATCTTGCCAAATTAAAAAGTTTCTGCACAGCAAAGGAAACTGTCAACGTTGTAAATAAAGAACCAACAGACTGGGAAAAAATATGCACCACCAACACCTCAGATAAGAAACTTATAACTAGAATACATACGGAGTTAAAGAAAATTAAGCGCACCAAAATAAAGGATCCTATTGAAAAAAGGGCAAATGAAATGAAGAGGCAGTTCACTCACAGAGAAGTACAAAGGGCCAATAGATACATGAAAAGATGCTCAACATCTCTAGCCATAAGAGAAATGCAAATCAAAACAACGCTAAGATACCACCTCACTCCAGAGAGAATGGCTTATATCAACAAATCAAATAGTAATCAGTGTTGTCGAAGCTGTGGGGAGAAAGGAACCCTCCTGCACTGCTGGTGGGAGTGTAAATTCGTTCGACCACTCTGGAAAGCAGTATGGAGAGCTCTCAAAAGACTAGAAATAAATATCCCCATTGATCCGGTGACACCCCTCCTGGGAATATATCCAAAAGAGGCCAAAACAACATACAACAGAGATATATGTATACCCATGTTCATAGCAGCACAACTAACAATAGCTAGAACATGGAAGTCACCAAAATACCCATCAATAGACCAGTAGATACACAAACTGTGGTACTTATACACAATGGAATACTATGCATCTGTAAGGTCCAACAGCGTGGAGGTTTTCACAGGCAAAGGGAAGAAACTAGAGAACATCATGCTTAGTGAAGTGAGTCAGAAGCAGAAGGTGAAACATCAGATGGTCTCTCTCTGATATGAGAGACCC